>JAJOOO010020533.1:0-32356 GCA_029582685.1 Solanum piurae
TAGTTTTCCATTTTTACCCTTATTAATTATTGTCAAATTTATGATTAAAATAACTAAATATTAATTAATCACTAATTCCAATACTAACTAATGAAGGGAAAATTGGAAGAACACTCTAAAAGTAGTATTGAAAACTGAACAATGAAGTTAATTTGAAAAATGAAAAATGCCTCAAAAATTAACTTAAAACCTAATAACTCAAAATTTATACTCCCTCCATTCCATATTAATTTAATTTTTGAGGTGTTTCACACCCTTTAAGAAAAGTAGATTAAGACATAAATTGAACATAGTTTTCCATTTTTACCCTTATTAATTATTGTCAAATTTATGATTAAAATAACTAAATATTAATTAATCACTAATTCCAATACTAACTAATGAAGGGAAAATTGGAAGAACACTCTAAAAGTAGTATTGAAAACTGAACAATGAAGTTAATTTGAAAAATGAAAAATGCCTCAAAAATTAACTTAAAACCTAATAACTCAAAATTTATACTCCCTCCATTCCATATTAATTTAATTTTTGAGGTGTTTCACACCCTTTAAGAAAAGTAGATTAAGACATAAATTGAACATAGTTTTCCATTTTTACCCTTATTAATTATTGTCAAATTTATGATTAAAATAACTAAATATTAATTAATCACTAATTCCAGTACTAACTAATGAAGGGAAAATTGGAAGAACACTCTAAAAGTAGTATTGAAAACTGAACAATGAAGTTGATTTGAAAAATGGAAAATGCCTCAAAAATTAACTTAAAACCTAATAACTCAAAATTTATACTCCCTCCATTCCATATTAATTTAATTTTTGAGGTGTTTCACACCTTTTAAGAAAAGTAGATTAAGACATAAATTGAACATAGGTTTCCATTTTTACCTTTATTAATTATTGTCAAATTTATGATTAAAATAACAAAATATTAATTAATCACTAATTCTAATACTAACTAATGACGGGTAAAATTGGAAGAACACTCTAAAAGTAGTCTTGAAAATTGAACAATGAAGTTAATTTGAAAAATGGAAAATGTCTCAAAAATTAAATTAATATGAAATGGAGGTAGTATAATTTAAATTTTGTGTAATAACATGTGCACGTGCGTGCAATGCTAGTCATTGACCATTGGAGACTTTCGAGATACAATTAATTACATTATCAATTAATCATTAATTCTGCCTTTTGAATCCTGTGACTATAACTATTTTTTATAATTGTGATGTTGGGTCGGTTTAAATGTATTTCAACTAATTTTATAAGTTAATTTTCATTTTTTTAAAATTGTTGTACGTGATTTATTTTGTCTTTTTATTTCCTATGGTAATGTATTTTGGGATGTCATGATTTTCGATATTGACCAAACAGATGACACCTTGAGTGCCACTTTTAAATTTATATGCTATTAAGTGATGTTCTTACTGGGTATACCAAATACTTGTTGTTTGGTGCGGTGGATAAAGATAATAACTATGTGATAAGAAATAAAATAAATTTATTCTATATTTGATTAGAGGTATTAATTAATTAATCTCAAAATTTTCTATCACGTCATTTATATTAAAATAATAAAATTTGTTATTAACTTATAAGACATCCAAATTCATGAGGTCGAGATAACTTTGTCTATCCTATACTTATGGGCGGAATCATCTTAGGCGAAGGGTGATTTGGTGCATATCCTTCATCGAAAAATTATGTGATGTATAGAGGTTAAAATGTAACTATTATAAATATATTTAATTTTGCACATCTTTTACATAAGGAAAATTTTTTTGCTCACTCTTCATTAAATTTCTGACTGTGCCATCACATATACCCCATCACGGCCCCTTAAAAATAACTTATTATGAAACGAAAGAATTAATTGGCCAGCTAGTTTTGGGACTGCCAAAGTTGCAGTAACTTCCACGTTAGAGTATCTATACTATATATAATGGCATAGAATTAGTACATTTTCTCATCCCCAAACCAAAAAATAAATAAATTCTCTTAGTAGAATTCTATTCATTTTAAAGAATGCTCTTTATTAATTGAGCTTTCTCAGTCTTAATTTGAAAGTCGTAACGACATTTCAATTCACATAATTTATAGCTATCGTTAGAGATTTTCTTTATACTCGATTTCTACTCATCAACTCGAAAATAATAGAAACATCATGGGCTTCAAATGGATGATGCTGTTGGTGTTGTGTGTGTTAGTAGGAGGATCAATGGGAGCTAAGCCCAATAAGCCAATTGATGTCCCATTTGGAAGAAATTATGAGCCTAGTTGGGCTTTTGATCACATCAAATATTTGAATGGTGGCTCTGAGATCCAGCTCTCTCTCGATAACCGCACCGGTAACATTTTATTTTTTATCGGATGTGTTTGGTACAGTTGAAGTTATTAATCGTATTATTTGTTGTTGTTAATGTTGATCTTTGCATTGCTTTCAGCATGACTAGTTTCTCTACTACTTTATTTGTTTTACATGCGTGATTTTTTTGTTATGTTTTACTTGAGTCGAAGGTCTGTCGGAAACAATCTCTCCGTCTTCACAAGGTAAGGGGTAAGGTTGTGTATATACCACCCTTAACGTTCCATCGGATGTATTTGTTATGCTGGAAGTCATTAATCGTATTATTTGTTGTTGTTAATCTTGATCTTTGCATTGTTTTCAACATGACTTGTTCTCTACTACTTTATTTGTTTTACATACGTGATTTCTTTTGTTATGTTTTCCCTGAGTCGAGGGTCTATCGAAAACAATCTCTCCGTCTTCATAAAGTAAGGGGTAAGGTTGCGTATACACCATGGCCTTTTTCAAACCACGAGGTTATAGTGAGTATGTTGTTGTTGGTTATAGTTTCCGTAGAACAATCTTGACTTAACTTTTGATACTACTATTATTATTAACTTTAACATATATATTTTTTTTCTTTCAAATTTGTTCTTTTTATGTTAATGCTTCTGATTTTGAATTTGTTTTGGGACATATAGGTACTGGCTTTCAGTCAAAAGGATCTTACCTATTTGGGCACTTTGCTATGCACATAAAGATGGTTGCTGGTGATTCTGCAGGCACTGTCACTGCTTTCTATGTAAGTCAATAACATATACTAATAGTCAATTATTTGTATTTCGATAGTTGGAATCGACTATATAAATTATACAACATACATTTCGTTATAATGTAAAGGTGTGATAGTCAGTGATAAAGTTATAATTTTTATTTAGGGGTATCAAAAAATTATAACTATATAGCTAGCTAGGATTGAACATGTATCAAGAAGCGTCACATTGATGTTTATGTGCCTATAAAACTAAAATTTGATCTATTTATACAATATAATTTCCTAGTGAAGAGGTGTCGCTTGACAACCCTCGAGCAAATGTAGCTCCGCCCCTGATGATAGTAAGTTAACACCGCTTCTAACAAAATAATAATCCGATACTACGTGCACAAAATTTTGTGTCACTGCCACGATCCACGAAAGACCATCGATTGCCTTCTTTCACTACAACAAAAATAACTTTTAGCGGCAATAAATTTTGACATTAATAAAGAGTGCTAAAGTCTTTACCGGCATTAGTTAAGTGCCATTAGAACCAATGTCGCTAAAGGCTTTAGGGACATATACAAAGAGTGCTAATTGCCGCTAAAAATACATATTTAGCGGCAATTAAGAATTAATTACCGCTAATGATCATTTTCTATGTAGTGTTAGTAGGTTTTACGGTCGGAAAACTATATTCGGAGGCGGATTTAAGCAAATTTAACTTTGTCTCATACACTATATATAACAATAACAATAGTGTATCCAATATAATTTCAAAATGTGGGGTCTGAGAAATATATATGTTAAAAACATATTACATAGGTATAAAAAATTCCGAACCTATAAAGTTAAAATCTTAAATTTGTTCTAACGATGTGAATTACTTTGTGTGTATAGTTGTCTTCTCAAAATTCAGAACATGATGAAATAGACTTTGAGTTCTTGGGGAATAAAACAGGAGAACCATACATTTTACAAACAAATGTATACACAGGAGGGAAAGGTGACAAAGAGCAAAGGATTTACTTATGGTTTGATCCAACAAAAGATTATCACACTTACTCTGTCTTGTGGAATCTTTACCAAATTGTGTAAGTAAATTTTTTTTTTTTTTTTATCATTTGATATCCGAAAATTGTTTAATTAATTCAGATTCGTGTTATATAAAGTCCATATAGAGTGAAATGATCTTTATTAGGGGGTTTTACATTTCAAAGGTTAAATGAAAATTGTTTTAACGTAGAAATAGTGTTTACTAACTACTTTTTGATTGTTTTAAAAAAATAGCTATTATCTTAAAGTTTCATATACCACAAGTGAAATTTTAGGTCATTATCTTGCTCTTAATTTCCCTTATGAATTTTGAAACCGTAAGACATTGAGTATTTTTTCAATTATAAGGACAAAAAAAATGCGATGCAAGAACGTATTCTTTTATCTAAGCTTCTTCCATGTGCATTAGCTTCCCCCATCATAGAGGATTCAGCCACGCCCGGTGCCACAAAATGATTGAGAACTACGACGGGGTCGAAATACATTTTCTTCTTTGTATTCAATAATTTCATTTGCCTATCTTTCTGATCTCCTTTCCTTCTATTCATCATATTTTTGGCTTTGACCCATTATGTATGAGTTTTTTTAAAAATATATTTTAATCTATTCGAATTTAATTTAATCTGTCCATTTGGCATCAGGTTCTTTGTGGATGAGTATCCCATAAGAGTGTTCAAGAACAACAAGAACTTAGGTATCAAATTCCCATTTGACCAACCAATGAAGATATACTCAAGTCTATGGGAAGCAGATGATTGGGCAACAAGAGGTGGACTTGAAAAAATTGATTGGTCAAATGCACCCTTTGTTGCCTCATACAAAGGCTTTCACATTGATGGTTGTGAATCTTCTGTCAATACCAAATTTTGTGCCAATCAAGGCAAAAGTTGGTGGGATCAAAAGGAATTTCAAGATTTGGACACAACTCAATGGAGACTTTTGAGAAGAGTTAGGGACAAGTATACAATTTACAACTATTGTACTGATAAAAAAAGGTTCTCTACAATGCCAAAAGAGTGTAAAAGGAATAGAGATGTTCCAAGGAATTCATGAAACAAAAATTAAGTTTGGATATTTTAAAAATATTATCAAGCATGTGTTTGATCTATAAAAACTATGCATTTTAGAGGATTCGATACGAATATGATTAGATTTTTGGAAAATTTGAACATGAAGGGTGTAATATTGTGTGTAGCAAGTCTAGTATAACATTTCAATAATACTAATAATAATATTTTATTTTTATTTATTCAAGAAGGAAAATAGCACTATCATCTACTATTTAAAATAAATAAATATATTTGGTGTTTGATACTTGTATTGAGGCTCCGATTGATTTGGATTTGTGTTATGTAAGGCTTATAATTAAACGAAAGTGTTACCTACCAAGCATCAATACCAAGATTTTTTACATATTTAAGACTTGAACCCAAAACATATAATTATGAATGAAGGATTCACTTAGAGATGGATTTATAATTTAAATATAATGAGTTCAAATTTTAAGATTGTTAAAGCTAAACAATTTACCCCATATTCTTATTTAAAGTGGGAATAAAAAAACCCTAACGAATAATATCTATTCAGTTAACTTGAAGAAAGTTAGTTCAGATTTTGTGATGTATTATTTAAAAAATTAGTTTAAAATTTTAAACTACCTACCAAGAAGCACCTTTTTAAACTTTTTTTTTAAAGATTTGGGCTTTTAGTAAATGAATAAACTTCTACTTTCCTACTATTTCATCACTATATTAACTTTGAGATTTTGATTGTTCAACTAATTTTGTCTTTACATAAATTGGTGGTGGTTGGTATTAATATAAACCTACTTTTCAACTTGCATTGTATATATAAAATTAATAAAACTTAATTTTTATACATCATAGTGTAGTTTCGTGTTATGTAACTATTTGTTACATAAATTGGTGTCGGTTGGTATTAATGTGCCTATAATTTCGTGTTCATCGATTTTTTTACTACATGCTGTTTTTTATATTACGATTATCCTATAGTTTTGATATAATTTTTATATGTTACTATCTGTTTTTTTCCGTATACTTTTGTTACTAGACCATTTTTCTTTGAGCTGAGTATCTATTGACAACAACCTCTCTACCCATAAGATAGGAATAAAATTTGTGTATACCCTATCCTATAGACCCCTCTTTGTAAAACATGTATGTTGTTGTAATATTTATACATTATAGTAGTGTTCAAAATGACATAACATTGGACTATACATGGACATCTATTTAATTATATATAGAAATTTAAAGTTAAATTATTTCCTAGTCTGTAGTCACCTAAATTCGGACAAATGTTATTGCAAAATGTTGACAACCAACGTGAAACTAGTATACCTACGATGAATCTCGTGCCCACCTACAGGCTACAGGCTATATCGAACATGAATAGAGAAAACTAGATAACAGAGGATTCATATAACCGACCTCAACTAGTCTGATATTAATACAGCAAGAAGTAGTGTGTGATGAGAGCCAATCTCACTGGACCTAAAAACTAACTACTGCAGTTTACCGAAGAGAAAATCTTCCTTGTCCTGAGGTAATACCTCTGCTGCTTCTATGAGCAGATTTCTCATTCATAAAAACCGCATTTCTGTCATAGATCGAGCTAATAAAATATGATGTGTGTGTGTGTTTCGTGCACTCGCAAGCCAATTATACATATACATAAATTTACATATAGAGTGTCACGCGTAAGATGGAGAGATTTTTGCCTCGTACTAAGCTCTGTAGATTCATTCCGCGAAAAAATTATCAAGCATTGGTGATAAATGATTTAGCGCCTCAGCATGCCGGTTATTGCTCTCTGCTACTTCTTAGGTCCGACACCAATCATCGTGAGCTGCCAAAAATGGAATTGTATAGTTAGAGGAAACTATTGAAAGATCGGAAATTCATCAAAATGGATAATGTGTAAGAGTTTAAGCATGTACTGACAATGTTATTTTCAGGCCGCTTCCAGTAGAATCCCTGCAAAAGAACGGGCAGGATGTTGCACGATACAAGAATGTAAATCAGCAACGCGTTCGTTCCCATCCATTTCAGTATTGTGGTCCAGTGTCTATAGCCCCACACATCAACCTATAGAAAGAACAAAGCTTTTAGCTATGTAACAAAAGAATGACTTATTTACCAACCCCTAGCATGGCTGCCGTTTTTTACAGCAACTAGCCTTGAAAAGGTAAACTACGACGAAAAAAAATCAAACTGTCTCAAAATCATATTGCCATGGGCGGAACTAGGGTAGCGGAAGGGGTACGTCGAAAAAGTACACTATATATAGAGGGTCAAATTTTTTTCTTATATATATATATATATATATATAGTGGATATTGAACCCTTCTTTATATTTTGAATCTCCTTAGTGGAAATCCTTGTTCGGCTACTAGACATAGCTACTTGTATATCTGAAGCTTTTGGACAAAGGAACTTCTTATATTAAATCTTTGACTCGTGGACAATGAAGTTTTAAGAAGAAAAAAAAACTTTTTGATATGTTATCCAAGTATATGCTTGGTACCAAACTTATTCTTTAAATTATCCTTTCCACCGAGTTTCAAGCATTGCGCCATTGAACCAAGAAATCCTGAGGGTCAATAGCGCAAGGTTCGAAACTAAGTTCTAGGAGAAGCAAGTCATTTTTAAAGATAAAATCAGATACCAAAACGGAACTCCAAAGCTTTGCCTTAGTAGACAGATCTAGATCTAGCATTGTTCAGATAATGTTCAAGGAAAGACTAAAAGGGATGAATAGTGTCTAACCATCATATAGACTGCAGTGAAGAGAAAGCCAGCAGAGCCAGCAGTAATACACATATAACTGAAGGAGTACAAAACCTTGTTTGCGTGCATCCCTAAACGAAGTAAATAAAACAGAGAAGTTAATACTCTGTATATTTGCTCTCTATGGTAAAACAAAGCTCTAAGATGTATAGCATGAAAAGGAACAGAAATTTAAAAGAAAAGCTTACCGAGGCAGTCACATGTTACACCCAACAGTACAAGACAAGAGGATGGTACCAACCATTGCTGAATTCTAACTTTATGATCCTGGAACACATTAGGATGCAGAGCAACAAAATAAGTGAGCTTCTCATCCAAGGGAAAAAAAGAATAGACAAAACGAGTGCAGAAAATGTTTACCTTGAAATGAACAATGATGTGTCCGTAATGCAAACCAATGAAGCAAGTTACAATAGCCATCAATGAGCTACAACAAAGTCAAATGAGCTTAATTGACAAATTCGAACCGAAGATAAGAGAGTAACAAAGGAAAGGGGCTTTTTTTTGAGACACATCACAAGTTTCTGGCAAATAACAAAAGTTATTGAGGTATCAATAACAAACCTCAAAAGTCCTTCTGGGTCGAAAGGGGCTTGACACCATGATGGGGCATCTAGAGGAAGGGGACCATTGTTAGGGGAGTTGACACTACATTCCTGTCAAGAAAACAATCAAAACGTTTGAATATCAAGGAATGCTGAAAAAGGAAAGTAACAGAAAGAGAAACTTTGAAATACTAAGGGAGGAAGAATACTTTTGATCGTCCATAAATGGCTCTTGCATATAAGTGTTGAATACCCAACATTTTTCGATCAATCATTCCAACAGCATTACATGCTGGTCCACTGTCTCCCCGTACACCACATTTCACCTTCAAAGGGAACAGAGTCATGTTAAAGAAACTCATCATTTTCATTTGTAAAACGGGATGTCATCCCAGACCTTTCAAGGAAAACTAAAATAGACAACTAATTGCAGTGAACAACTTACTGTGAATATCTTTGCTTCTGAAGAAGATATGTCCATTGGCATCTGATATTCCCAGTCAGGAACATATAAACCGTAGAACAAAGAAAGGTATAAAGCAGTAACCATTATAGCCATGGCCCTGGAGAAACAAAAATGGAGGGAGAAAAAGGAAATACAATTAAACAGGAGAGTAAACATTAAACATTATTTTCTTGTTTTTGAGATGCAGATTAAGCATTCTAACATTAAATTTTTTTGACAGAAGCATAAAGCTTTAGAAAAGGTTCAAAATGCAGCACATTTGCAGCTATATAAGACAACAACAAAAAATCAGACAAATTGCAGTATCTTGTTCTTCCATGAATATCCCCTACGAATAGTTCAACATGAAATAATCCATGGTTCATCACTATCCGTTTGTATGCCCTATTCAAGGGAACAAAATTACTAGCTTGCACCTCTATCTGATAATTAAAAGCTTCCCATGAAGTTACTAGATTCTAAATTAATAAATCTATACATGTTAAATACTTTTTTAAGACAAATACAGAGTTCAAACCAAAGCTAATGGGTTTTGCCGAACCTGTACCCACTACTCTACGTCCATCTCTGATTTGCAGTCTTAACACATTTGCCAATTGAAACAGACTTTGAGATACCATAGATGACATCCCAGAAGGGTAGGCTATTTAACATGCATAATCATAAGATTACAAGTTCACCATTTATCCGGTGAGTTTGACAGATATATGCAATTTCTCGCATCCCACTGTTTCCCTGACCAAGACACTCATTGAACATGCTAATGGAGCTCCTTCGTATTTCAAGATTCCATTGCCATGCCTGAGAAAACTCTCATATTTTTCTCACCCTCAGGATGCTGACACATGAGATATCCGAAGCACCAGTGACAGTGAAGATTCAATAACTGAAGAAGTTACCTTCTGATGTTGAGACTAGGAGTTACCTGCACCTACTGCAGCTATCAGCAGTCAGCACAAACCATTTAAAGGAATTTCAGGATGGCACTGTTTGCACACACAAGAAACCTAGCTCTCTCTCCCTCACTATCACGCATACACACATACATCGAGCAGATCAATCTCTACATAAACTCAGCTTTTGGCATCCTTGACCCTTTTACTTTACAGACTCTCTCTATTTATCACTTCACTAAGCTAAAAGGTGTCATTGTTCATATTTTTATGTATCATCTCCAATCCTGATGGTACACCATGAGGACTAGGTACTTACCACCCTATGGGCAGGGAATATTGTTTAAAAGACCATGTTGTTCAAATTCCTACACCTTATTTGAACAGAATACACACATTAGTTTTTTGATCGTTGAAAATAACCACATATTTGTATTGGCTAGCCATTGGCAATCAAGCCTTCTCCATATCACGCCAACATTTTGCAATATAGTTACTTTAATACCAGACTTCAAAACAATTCAGACTGAGGACCATCTTTTGAACACAACCAAAGTTTCAACTTCAAATCAAGCTGCTCTTATACTAATTTAATTTTTTGTCAATAATATGTTATGCTCAAGGTAAGCACGACATATTGATGAAAGAAGTTAGTAACGATTACCGCTAAGTGACGAATAGTTTAAATAATCTTTATTGGAACGAATGGTCAAAAGACTCAGAACTCACCACTGTTGATGGTATCTCTTCAACAAAGATTGTCCTGAATTGACTTTATTATCACCCTTGAGCCAGATTTCACACATTGCTGCCAACAAAAATGATATTGCAATTCTCTGGGGAAGTAAAAGAAAAAAAAAGTTAAAAAGAAATACTCCACTTGAACAACAAGAGAAATACACAACATAATATAAAACAAAAAAGAATATGGTGGCTTCATACCTGCAATATACCCATCCATCTGATTCTCTCAACGTCCACTCCATAAGTTAGATTTTTGATACCATGAAAATAGCCTCCTGTTTAGAGAGGGATAAAGCACGTAAGTGTCATACTTGCCAATAGATCAATCTAATATTTTTCCACTGCATGACAAACTAATAAACAGCTGTTGCAAGGTAAAGTTAGACAGATGACTAAAAGAAGAGCACCTTGAAGAAAAAGTCCAAGGATGAGAAGCTTAAGCGCGCGGTGAATTGCTTTTCCAGTCGCAGTCAGTCTGCAGGGCATGTTCTGTATAACCCAAAAGAATTTCTATAAGCACAAGAAGCAAAAACATCTGAAACTTCAATACAATGGCTTACAAAACAGCTCAGCCAATATAAAATCATGAAAGTGTCCTTCATATCTTGATTCACAGCTTGTCCATATACAAAATGCATAGATACTAGAGATAAAATTTGCTATAAAACCAATATCTATATTTTTGTTGTGGCTCAAACAGAGAAAGCTCTCTGCCCCCAAGACAACTGCAAATGAACAAATCCAGCAACAAAACATATTTAAATAATCTGAAATTTGTTTAAAACATATTTACCTTGTACGCAAGTGCAAGCGACACTCCAACAATGAAGAGGAAAAATGGCATGACAAAATCTGCAAGGGTTATACCATCCCATGGTGAATGATTGATAGCAGGATAAATTCCACCAGCGTATTCCACAAATATCATTAACTGCAGAAAGTGTACCAGAAGCAAGAGAAAATAAGATGATACATTTTAAGGAAAAGAACCAAATTGCTCATTCAGGTTTTAGGAATTAGTTTCACATAAACAACAAACAGGCAATCTTACGCCCTAGTCCCTCCTTCACATGTGCAAAAAGAAGAACTACTGTCATATTTCCCTTTTTGTAATAAATAAATTCTACATGATAAGACATTTTTAAACCTACATAAGATTAGCATCCTTGTCTGGTAAGCCTTGTTCAGTTCCATCTCCTTTAATCCAATTTTCTCATCCCTATCTTGTATCCCCGATATGGTACATTGTTCTCGTTTTCCCACAACTATTTGGCACCAAAACAGGATGATTCGATTGAAACATAAGGCCTTTTCTTGAAGCCATTTAGGCTTGAACCATCACAATGTCATTTGTATAATTTTTGCACATACTTTACAAGATGAAATGAGGTATGTGGAGTGTGTTTCTCAGATTAAAATTCTGCTTAAAGTGAAAACATCCTTAAGTCTTAATCACCACCCAAGTCCCTGTCTTTTCTTCCAACTAAAGTTCATATTTTTACAAGTCAAAACAACTTAATACACAAGTCAAAGAATAATGAGCCAGTTGTAACTTGTAAATCGTATCTATGTAGTAGTTGTACTCTTGGAACAATCAACATAAACAAATGACAAATTTGGAGGAAAAAAGCTGTGAACTTTACTCAAATGCAAAGAATTCTGACACAAGAAAACGCCAAAGGAAAGAAACGAAAAATAGAAAAGAGTCAAAAACAGCCACCAAACAACAAAATTGCGAGAATATGGAATTCCATAGAGATAGAAAAAGACAACAATATGTCCATTGAATCTTCAAGTAAGACTGAATGCCAGAATTAGTTCTCATAGCAATATGAAGCTGGTAATATGGACTTGGACTTTAACAACATTTTTGTTAAAAATAGAAAAGATGAGAAATTACCCAAAAGAAAGAAACTAAAAATAGACAAGACCCAAGAAAACAAAAATTAGAAAAACAAGAAAATTTTCAGGATCAGCAAATCCACAGAGACAATTATATGCAACAAACATCCTAGTGTAATCCCACAAGTGAGGTGACATAGATCTTAACACTACCTTAGTATAGACAAGTGATGATAGAAAGGAAAATAACAAGATAAACATTGAATCATTCAACTAAAACTGAATCATATGAGAAATTACCGCAACAGTGATCCCGCGAAAAATGTCAAGAGAAAGAAGACGAGCACTCCCTCCACTCTTAGACCTACGGAAATGATGATCACCACTAGATTTAGGCAATGTAGACAAAGGAGATGTCGGTGAATTCTGAATAGACAACTCTAAATCATTATTACTCGTTGCATCACTTGTAATAACCTCAATCCTAGGAGACAAATTCTTCCCTTCTCCTTCAACTATAACATCCCCTAGTTGTTGTGGATCCCATCTTAATCTTGCATCTTTCTTCTCTCTAATTAGTTGATAAGATCCCATTTTCTCTCCTCTACAATAAATCCTAATTTTGATTTACACCATTCAACCCCCAAATCAACCAACACCCTTTTCACTAAAACTTGCAAAGATTCTATCTTTTAATGCTCCAGATTTGATTCTTGCAACAACAAAATCTTCACCCTTAATTGCCACTGCAAAACAAAAATACATCAAATTTTTACTCTTTAATTTCTATCCAATAACATAATGGGTATCTGAAAATAAGAAAAACACTCACCCCCACCAACAAAATTTTTTGCAAGAACCAGCACCAGAGGGGACAATAATGTACCAAACTATATTTTCTCCACCCTTTGTTTTACACAAAAATCAAAAAATGGTAGAGGCTACACAAATGTTTAATTGTTTTTATGTGTATAATAAGTAGACACACATATATATATATATATATATAGATATAGAGAGAGAGAGAGGGAGGGAGGGAGTGGATGATATGTAGAGAGTGGTGTATGTGCTTAAATACAACTCTTCCACTAATAAAACATCTTTTTTATTTACTACTAATATTAGTTCAGTTACGAGTTTAAGTTATATATATTATCAAGTTATATAAGAATAAAATTAATAGATCCAGTGTGGACATATAAATTAAGTAAAGTTTATCCGTATTAGATGTATAGAAAAAGAAATCAATAATTATTATTGTAATATTAATTAATTGTTATAAAAAAAAAGGTTAAATCTTGTGTGTGAAAGATTTTTTACTGTTTAAATTTTAAAACAAAAAATTATTCAGAAATCCAATCAAATATATAAGCAAAATGCTTTTTAAGAAAATTATGAATATACTGCTCCTAAGTTTTATGCACCTTTATAGCAGGAAATTTTTATATTATTAGTTTTTCCTAAAATATGATATTTGTAATCTTCAAAATAAAATAAATTACTTACTATAATAAATAAAAGATAATTTAATAATATTGATGATGTAAATAATTAAAACTCTTTCCTAATAAGTTTTATAATATCATAATTGTACTTTGACTTTAAGTTACTACTATATTATACTAGTCAATAGTATAATTATAAATTTATAACACTATATTTGGAGTATAAATATTAAAGTTGATTCCAAATTTTAATTTATAAGTTTAAATTTTAAGATTTTTGTATTGACTATATTGTACTTTTTATTTAAAATTATAATATATATCTATAATTTATTATAATTTTATTAAATTTTTATTTCGCATTAAAAATACTGAATTCGACCTAAAATAATAACACACTATAGCTTTGTCGACTCAATAATAAAAATAGAGCATCTATGAATGGCATCCAAGGAAAGCATTGATATTTGATACTAATATGCTCATGTTTTACGTCTACTTGACATTTGCAGACAAAAGATTTTCACATGTGTTGGAATTTGGAACAATTTTTTGAAATCATCATTCAAAATATGTGATCATACTCTGTATTGGTAACTCATATAAAAATTGTAATGCAATTAATTAATGTTTAATATTTTTTATCCTGATAATTCTGTTCGTGTGAACTTGTTTATATTATTAATTTTTTTAAAATGATAAATAATTTTTATAATACAGATATAACGGAGTCAATAGCAAAACTAGATTCAGACCCTTCATAATTTATTCAACATGAAAAATAATTGACGGAGTATTAAAATTTCTTTACTCATTCTCAAGATCTCAACCCTCTTTAACACTCTCTTGATGACATTAGGCAGAACTACCTTATTTGGATGTATTGATCCTATCTTGTTTGAACTTAACAATTATTTGTATATGTGACAAAATAATATTTTCACCAAGGAAATTCAATACTTGTTATATATATGAGCGGAGACATGATGATAATTACGAGGCAAATAATTTTAGTCCAAATCTTATATGTGCGTTTAAAAAAATCATTTAACATATCAAAATATAAAAAATTATAATTCAAAACTCATACATTAAAAATCATATATTGTTGAATATATATATACATATAATGTGTTTTAATGGTGGGGTTGGATGTTCGATAAACCCTTTTTTACTCTTTCGTAGTAAATCAGAAGCTTGATACAAATTCGATCAAATTCAATAACTTTTGCTCAAATCATATATTTTTATCAAAAAATTCATTAAATATGTATTAAAAAAATAATCTTAAAACTGAATTATTATTACTTGAAATTATCATTCTAAAATTCAAAACTTATAAAATTAAAATTCTTACTCCACTTCTGTATAGTTCATCCCTACTTGTTACAATAATATGTTCATCTATCTTTCTTGGTAATTTTTTATTTTTTTTCAATTTTATTATTTTTAGTTTGGTGTGAATTTGGTGAATGTAGGAAGGAAAGGGAATGGGGGTTGGGTGGGCGGTGGAGTGGGTCCGGGAATAAAAGGGTGTTGTTTGCTTCAAAATTGGGAGAATAAATCAAACAACATAACGCGTCCTTCTGCTTATTTTTCTTTCAAATCGCTACACAAACTCTCTTAGATACTCTTCAGGCGGCTCAACCAACTGCTTAATTCCGACTCTATAACACGTATGGTTCGTTTTAAATTTAGATTAATTTTTTGGATTAAGAGTTATGGCTCGAGTTGCTTATATCTTTGAGATCGTTTGGGTTTCATACTAAATTAATTTAATATGCACATTATTTTCAAAAGCTTGTCAACACAAAAATCTATCAATCTTACTTGATCGTTTGGACATCACGAAAATAAAAAATTAATCTCCATACTTTTTGTATGTGATCTAACTATACCATGAGAAAATAATTATTTCATGGTCAATTGTAATTTGCATAAAAAAAAATTATCATACAAATATCTCGACGTAAGTAATTTGCCTAGTATAATTTATTATGTGTATTAAAAAATAACAATTGTGATTTTTTTTATCAATATAAAGAAAATAACTAAAGGAATTTTTGTTTTGGGCGTGTGTACATACATGTGTGTGGAAAAATTCAAGATTTAAGAAATAACTCATAATTTCAATGGTAAGATGAATTTCATGGTAAAAATTCTAAAGAGAAATAGAAGAAAATGTCATTGGAGTTCACCAAAATAAGATTGTAGATGTATTGAATTATTTGATTAGGCCGGCAAAGCCATATGCTTCAACAGTAGTGGCAGTAGTGTTTTATCAGCCATGGAGCATGACTCTTTTTATTATGTTGTATATGCATGACTTAGGCTTTGCCTAAATATTAAAATACTTCAAGGGACGCTTTACATAAAACGAGTTATTAATATGTGTCATCGATAAGGATCGTGATAAAATAATAAATACTTAGACATTTTAAATATTTTATGTATAAATTGTGTTTTGTTGGCGTATGACACGCTTCTTAAAAAAAATATTTAAGGAAAAAAATTAAAAGTTACTTTTCACTATTACCTTTTTTATTATTCTTCTGAAAAATATAAAATAGTAAAAACTTTATTAACAAGGGGAGTAAATATGAGAAAAAGTCTCAACAATTCTTTTGAACTTTGAAGAATTCATTTATTTTGAACTATAAAAAAAAGTTTCAACAATTCTCTTAATATGGATGAGAGGGAGATAAAGAAGTTTCAAATATAAGTATTATGTCATTCTTGATTAGAAGTTTCACATATGTATATATATATATATATATATATATATATATATTCGAATAATGGGTTGCATCGATAAGTATTGTGATGATGTGATAAGCGTTTCGTCATTCTTAATCAAAAGTTTTAAAATCAAATTTTGAGTACAAAGTATTCTTTATTATAAAGTGATCTACCATGTGATGAAGGAATTTTTCGATGCAAATCTAAATTTAATTTAGTTTCAAATTAATCAAATACTGAATAAGAAAAACAAGAAGCTATTGATAGATATATTCTCTAATATATTTGATTAGATCAAACTATTGATTGTGAATCATATTCCACACAAAGCATACTTTTTTAGTTACTAAGGTCTAAGAGCATGCCTATTTTCCACACAAAAACTAATTCTAAGTTCTCGTTGTCTTAACTTTTACTTTATTGCATTCAAATCACTAAACAATCATTAGCAACAAAACAATCACCCACCATTACCTAAATATTACAAGGAAATCACAATATGGTGTTTTATAATAAAAAAGTTACTCAAACTTAATGGTTGAGTTAAAAATGCGGAAATTATTCATCTCAATCTTTTTCGCTAAAAAAATCACATTATAGTAAATGTTGAATTTCTCGATGAATATCTTATCTCACCACTACTCAAACTCATATATCAATGAAAGATCATTATCGCTCAGTATACTGGACATACATTAATAGTTTTGGAATATAAATTACTATTGTAGTATCCCTTGTTTGATTACTAAGTTTGAAATAAATTATATTAGTAATAGTAATTAGTATCAGGATACGTTATCTCTGTCATAGGGTGAAACGATAGTATCAGAATTAGTTATTCCAGTATTAAAACAACAAAAATGACAAAAATACTTCTAAGGTTCCTCAAACCTTTTTTTTCTATTAAATAAGATGAAAGATATTTTTGTAAACAAACAACTTATTCTTAGATATTATACATTGCACATTGTTTTTAATATAACAAACCAAACAACTAATAAAAATAATATTTAAATAAATAATCTCAACATAACTTATCTTTCAAACCAAACAACGCTAAATAATGATATTTAAGGATTAAACTAGCTATGGTGGACGAAGGTATTCATTCGAACCTTTTCACCGTAAAAATACACTATATATACAAGATCAATTTTTTTTAATATATACATAAAATAAAAGTTAATTCTCTTATTTATTGTGATTTCAACACATGTGGTCTTAGTAGTAATGGTGTACCATGAACTCATATATAGTTTTATATTATATGATTTGCCTAAATATTAAATACATGAAAGGGTCAATTAAGAAGTAGTACTATATGTTAGGTTAGGTCAATTAGTGATGACCTATCCCATATATATAAACATTTAATACTTATAGATTTGACAATTTCATTGGTTAGAGAGGTGTGACCACGTTGACAAAGTTTAATTTTTTAGGGTGTTGAATATTATCTCATTTGAAATAGGTCATAAATATATTTTTATATATGATAATTAGCAAACGCGGAAATAAAAAGATTTTTCTATGGAATTTGAGGCCTCTTAAGACTTTTTTGATATTATGAGTTAGTTAGAATTATAATTTTTTTGACTTAGTAAATTTATTTTCAAATATCATGTAAACAACAAGTGGAGAAATAAGAGCTTTCATTTCCATTAGAACGGATGCATTCCCATTATAACAACGACAGAGGATGTTTCGTTATGTCTTGACTCTTGTATATATAATAACATAATTTTTTATTATATATGAAAAAAAGAAAAAGATTTTCCAACTTTGTAATTTTAGTCAGAAAAATTCTGTAATTATAAAAATATATCATTAAGTTTAAATTTATAATAATTATTTTATAAGTAATCTGATTGTGTCACTTTTTATATTAAAATACAAACGCCTCATTGAGTTACAATATGGTTCTATAACACTTTAGCATGTCTACAAATGATAACCGATAAATTGAATGTTGGGTATAGCAAGAGTTAATGGAAATGGAGGAAAGATGAAAAGGGAAATTGGAAAAGATTTTCTTATGCTTTAAGCAAAAACATTTCTCCCTCATTGGTGGTGGAAGGGAAAATAGAAGTGTTTAAATAAAGAAACACTTCTATTAGATGTTAAAAGGGTTGGAAAGAGGGACCCCCTCGCGCCGTCGTCGTCACTCGGTTCGGCTTCGACTTCGAAAAATGATCGAGAGATTATTTTTTGGACAAAGTTTGTTTTAATTATTTAGATTAAATAAATTAAATGGCCAAAACGTACGTTTTAATTATTTAATTAATTAGCCAAAACGACTCGACCCGACTGCAACCCGTCCCATTTTATTTGAATTTCCTGCCGTTAGAGATGACTGTTCTGAAAGGTTGCAACTTTCAGGAACATCCATGACCGTTTGAAAGGTTGCAAACTTTCATGAATGGCCGTGTGGATTCTGAAAGGTTGCAACCTTTCGGAACCAGTACCTCTTGGCTATAAATACCTGTGAATCATTATATTTTTACTTACGAAATTTTTGACTTCTTCTTCTTCTACACAAATTTTATTCGTGTACTCTAATGTCGTTGAGTGGCTCGCTAACACCAGAGTTTTGGGTATCAATACACTGGTGATTAAGATTGTTCTATCATGGGAGGATATATTCCAATTCAAACCTCGGATACTAGAGGGGAATAATTTCCTTAAGGGGACACTGTGCATTCAGTGGGCTCGATTTTCTTTTCATTCTGTTTCATACAGATTCTGGTACGTTTTACAGATTTTAGTTTTTTGTTAATTAATATATGTTCTTCGCTACTTGATTTAAACTTCGGGAATTTTCTGTTTTCTGCAAAGTTTTGTTATCAGTAGTATAGTTTTAAACACAGATTGCATAACAATCTTAAGGAATTTTGTTTTTAATCTGTGTTTTTGGTGGAGACAAAAACCTTCGTGGTTTTATACTCCTATTAAATTTGGAATTTAAGTTATTGCTTACTGAATTAGTTGTATCGATTTTTGTTTATTAGAAATGGCAATTGATAATGCTACGACTTCGATGGTTGTTGCTGCACCAACCCGAACTGTTGTACCACCAGCAGGAAAACCGAGAAAATTTTCTGGTGTGAATTTCAAAGGATGGCAACAACACATATTTTTCTGGCTTACCACTCTTGGTCTGTAGAAATTTACCAATGAAGAAAATCCAGTGCCTGCTGCTGATATGACAGACAAAGAAAAGTTCATGGTTATTGAAGCATGAAAACAGGCAGACTTCCTATGTAAGGGCTACATTTTAAGTGATTTAGAGGATGACTTATATAATGTCTACAATGCAATGACAACTTCGAAAGAATTGTGGAATGCACTTGAGAAGAAATATAAGACAGAAGATGCATGCTTGAAAAAGTTTGTGGTCGCAAAGTTTTAAGACTATAAAATGTCAGATAGTAAAACTGTTGGATCAACTTATTTTCCATGATCTGATTGTTGAGGACATGGTAGTTAACGAAGCTTTTCAAGTGGCTACAATGATTGAGAAGTTACTCTTTCGTGGAACGACTTCAAGAATTATTTAAATCACAAATGTAAAGAGATGAAGCTTGAAGATCTTGTGATTTGGCTCAAGATTGAGGAAGATAACAAGACCACCGAAAAGAAGTCTCATGGGAATTCGACAATAATGGGAGTTAATATTGTTGAAGAATCTCCTATCAATGACAAGAAGAGAAAGAAGTCCAACGGACAGAAGTCAGAACAGGCCAAGAAGAAATGCAAGGGCAACTGTTACAACTGTGATAAGGTTGGTCACAAGTCTTCCGACTGTCGTGCTCCAAGAAAGGACAAGGACAAATGCAAAATCAATCAAACATCGTGGAATAGATGGAAGATGAAAATGACTTCTGTGCAATAATCTCGGAGTGCAACTTAGTTGGAAATCCCAAGGAGTGGTTTCTCGACTCAGTTTCCACTCGACATATTTGCTCTGCAAAAGAAGCCTTTGCAACGTATACTCCTGCTGAGTTCAATGAAGATTTGTTCATAGGGAACACAACAACATCAAGGATTGCAGGAACTGGGAAAGTAATGTTGAAAATGACATTCGACAAGGTATTGACTTTGAACAACATTCTGCACGTTCCTACTAATAGAAAGAATTTAGTTTCTGATGCACTGCTCGTTAAGAACAGATTTAAGTGTGTCCTTGTTAGTGACAAAGCTGTAATAAGTAAGAATGAGATGTTCTTAGGAAAGGGCTACCTCACTGAGGGCCTCTTCAAACGGAATGTAATCGTTGTTGACATTATTAATAAGAATTCTGCTTCTGTTTACTTATTGGAGTCAAATGATTTATGGCATGCCCGTTTGGGACATGTAAATTATAAAGCCTTGCGAAAATTGATTACTTTAGAAGTATTGCCTGACTTCAAATGTGATAAATTGAAATGTGAAATTTGTGTGGAATGTAAGCTTGTTAAACATCCTTATAAGCTTGTTGATAGGAATTCAAAACCTTTAGACTTAATTCACACAGATATATGCGATATGAAGTCAATACCATCTCGCGGTGGGAAAAAGTATTTTATAACTTTATTGATGATTTTGCACTCGATTTTGTTATGTATATTTGCTTAATAGAAAGGTTGAAGTAATTGATGCATTTAAGCAATACACAAATGAAGTTGAGAATCAATTAAATCAAAAGATAAAAATGATTCGGAGTGATAAGGGTGGAGAATACAAATCTATTGCAGAGATATGTTTGAAATATGATATTATTCATCAAACTACTGCACCCTATATACCACAATCAAATGGAGAAGAAAAGAAAATGATAAATGCCTTGATAATCAATTTTGGTTCACCGTGAAGCTTGTGGGGGGAATCTATCCTTACGGCTAACAAGATACTCAATAGGGTACCTCATAGAAAAACAGAATTGATTCCATGTGAGTTATGGAAAGGAAGGAAACCCAACTTGAAATATTTCAAAGTGTGGGGGTGTTTAGCCAACGTAGAGGTCCCATTACCCAAGAGGGTGAAAATTGGACCTAAACAGTGGATTGTGTATTTATTGGATATGTTGTGGACCATAAGGTATGTCGGTTTTTGGTTCACAAATCTTATAATCCTGAAATTCATGTTAATACGGTGATTGAGTTAGATAATGTTGAGTTCTTTGAACACATTTATCCGTATAAAACTAAATGTGAGTCGACAAGTGAAAGACCTAAACGACCACATGAAGAATTAATGGAAAATATACTACCTAACGAGGATCTAGATGTAGTAATCACTTCTTTCGGACCAAATTTTGTGGCATTCTTGCTTGAAAATGAGCCTCAAACATTTAAAGTAACAATGTCTTTGTCTGAGTCAACTTATTGGAAAAAAGCAGTCAATAATGAGATCAAATCAATTTTGAGTAACCATACTTGGGAATTGACTGATCTTTCCTCCAGGAAATAAACCTTTAGGATCAAAGTGGATCTTTAAAAGAAATATGAAAGTCGATGGGACTATTGACAAATATAAGGCTAGACTTGTAGTCAAAGGATACAAACAAAATGAAGGTCTGGACTACTTTGATACATACTCTCCAGTAATAAGGATAACATCTATTAGGACGTTAATAGCACTAGCGGCAATGCATGATCTTAAAATCCATCAAATGGATGTTAAGACAGCCTTCCTAAATGGAGAGTTGGAGGAAGAAATTTACATGGAACAATCTGAGGGGTTTGTGGTTCCTGGTAAAGAAGAAAAAGTGTGCAGACTTGTTAAGTCACTTTATGGACTCAAACAAGCACCCAAACAATGGCATGCTAAATTTGACCAAACAATGTTGGCAAATGGATTCAAGATTAACGAATGTGACAAATGTGTTTACATTAAAAATATTCCGAATCATGAGGTCATTGTTTGTCTGTATGTTGATGACATGTTAATAATGAGTAAAGACATTGACCATATAAATGATACTAAGCGCATGCTATCCAATAAGTTCGATATGAAGGACTTAATTAGGAGTTGCTGATTTGATCTTAGGGATCAGTATTCTCAAAACTCTTCAAGGACTAGCATTATCTCAATCTCATTATATTGAAAGAGTATTGGACAAGTTCAAGTACTTGAATTTCAATGATATCAAAACTCCAATTGATATAAGCTTTACATTTCAAAAGAATGAAGGTGAAAGTGACTCTCAGTTGGAATATGCCAGAGTGTTGGGAAGTTTGATATATGTTATTAACTGTACGAGACCAGACATAACATGTCTTATTACCAAGTTGAGTCGGTTCACAAGTTATCCTAATCAAACTCACTGGATGGCAATGAAACATGTGTTGGGGTATTTGAAACATACACAACAATATGCCTTGCATTATAATAAATATCTTGCTGTGATTGAAGGATATAGTGATGTAAATTGGATCACCGGGTCAAATGAAGTGAAATCCACAAGTGGTTATGTCTTTACACTTGGTGGAGGAGCAGTCTCTTGAAAATCGTCCAAACAAACATATATTTCTCGCTCTACAATGGAATCTGAATTCATTGCCTTAGATAAGGCCGGTGAAGAAGTTGAATGGCTTCGAAATTTCTTAGAAGACATTCCATTCTGGCCCAAACCTGTGGGGACCTATATGCATACATTGTGAAGTCAAGCAGCAATAGGTAGGGCAAGGAGCGTCATGTACAACGGGAAGTCTTGTCATAAACGACGGAGACATAATACCATAAGACAACTGCTCTCTAGTGAAATTATCACAATTGACTATGTGAAGTCAACAGAAATTGTGTCAGATCCACTAACAAAAGGCCTAGTGAGAGAGGCAGTTGAAAGATCATCTAAGGGAATGAGTTTACGGCTTAGGACAAGACATCATGGCGGTAACTCTACCTAGCATACTGGAGATCCCAAGAGCTAGGTTCAAGGAGAAAAACAAAGTTGTGACTGACGGTTCAACATTGTCAATCAACTCAAGACAATGTTCAGGAACGAGGTTAAAACATTAAGACTTGTTAATGAGTTAATAAAGCTTGAAGCTTTTAATGATTTTCTATGTTTTACAGATGTGACCAAATAGTGTATCTACGCGATGACATGGTTAGAAATCACCTATGTGAGTGTGAAGTGTAAGCCGTTTCAAAGAGAATTATTGTCAAAAGCCTATTCTCTATACACTCATGAAACCAGGAGGTGTTCATGGATGAAACGAACACAACCGTAAGAACCATAAACGGTAAAGGTTAATTGTGTGACATATGGTTGTCTAGGTATACACCAAGGCTCGACGGTTCAAAGATATTGTATCTATCGATTGACCGAGTATGTCTGACATATGTTCACTACGAAAAGTTCAACAGGAAAACCTACTTATCCAGATGTAATTGGTCATTGCTTATAAAATACACAATGTTCGTGCATTTCTTATGTTATGACCATTCCCCATTAATGTGGGGGATTGTTGGTATAACAAGAGTTAATGAGAAATGGAGGGAAGGTGAAAAAAGTGATTGGAAAAGATTCTCTTATGCTTTAAGAAAAGACATTTCTCCCTCATTGGTGGTGGAAAGGAACATAGAAGTGTTTAAATAGAGAAACACTTTTATTAATTGTTAAAAGGGTTGGAAAGAGGGACCCCCCTCGCGCCGTCATCGTCGTCGATCGCTCGACTCGGCTTCGGCTTCGGAAATTGATCAATCGAGAGATTATTTTTTGGACAAAGTTTATTTTAATTATTTATTTAATTTAATTAAATGGCCAAAACATTTTAATTATTTAATTAATTAGGTGAAACGACCCGACTCGGATCCGCGCGATCCATTTTATTTAAAATACTTTTCCATTTTATTTGAATTTTCCGCCGTTGGAGATGATTGCTCTGAAACTTTCAGGAACAACCATGACCGTTTGAAAGGTTGCAAAATTTCATGAATGGTCGTGTGGATTCTGAAAGGTTGCAACCTTTTGGAACAGTACCTCTTGGCTATTACTTACGAAATTTCTGACTTCTTCTTCTTCTTCTGCACAAATTTTATTTGTGTACTTTACTGCCGTTGAGTGGCTCGCTGACACTAGAGTTTTGGGTATTAATACACTGGTGATTAAGATCGTTCTATCCTGGGAGGATATATTTCAATTCAAACCTCGGATACTAGAGGGGAATAATTTCCTTAAGGGGACACTGTGCATTCAGTGGGCTCGATTTTCTTTCCATTCTGTTTCATACAAATTCTGGTACGTTTTACAAACTTTAGTTTTTTGTTAATTAATTTATGTTCTTCGCTACTTGATTTAAACTTTGGGAATTTTCTATTTTCTGCAATGTTTTGTTATCAGTAGTACTGTTTTAAACACATATTGCATAACATTGAATCGATAAACTTCAAAACCGAATCGATCAATACGCAATTACACCGCCTTAGTGTCTCCGGGGTAAAATGTTCTTTCATTTCTCGATTATGTAACATAGTTTTTGATTGAATATGAAGTATATGGAAAAAAAATATAAATTTGAAGCTTGTAATTTCAAATATGTGATGAAATTTTTTGTAACTATAAAAGCATATCAGTAAAAATAAAATAAAAATTTAAATTTAGAATTATCTTTTAAAAATAAGAAAAAGAATTAAAGTTAAACGTACTTCCTTCTTTTAATATTGGCTCAACTTTTAGCCGTCTAGTGACATATACGGTATATGATATACCAAGTAGGATTTTTTTTCATGTCATTTTCTCTTTTTTATATAGTTACTTTTTGCCTATTTATCCCTTTTTTCTTAATGGTTTTTTATTTGTATTTTCTACAACTTCTTTTCTTTTTCTCTTTTTTTTTTTTGAATTAATGAAGTTTTGTTTATGTAATTTTGAGTAAATTGTTAAAATTTAAATGGTTGGCGGTTATTTATTGGATAGAAAAATTGATTTAAAAAAAAATCATGAGTAGGTAAATTTGTACTTTAAAAATAAAAATAAACGGATGGGTCAAGCACTTTTAATTAAGAAAGAACCAAATGTTACCATCAAACCAGGCCCTTTGTACTTGAGGTTTAATTTAATGATTTTATTGGTGTGGATTAAATGTTCAACCCAACCATGGTTTAAATGTAATTTCTTTAATTTTATTAGTAACGTACTTACATTTAAAAGCTCCACTAATACTTCTAATTATTCACTAATTAAGTTGCTTAAGAAGCCATCTATTAATTTTTATCCAAATGACCCTTGAGTTGCTTGTAAGGTTACCGTCATTGCCATTTTCATGTAAATTTAGAAATTTAAGTTTCAACACTTTAACTTTTATTTTATTGTATCAAAATTATTCAACTATCTTTGTCTTATCTAAATAATTACAAAAAAATCACAAATTAAATAATGTTCTCACTCAAATTTAGAGGTGGAGCTAAAGGTTGGGAAGCCAATTCATGCTTAAAATTAAGTCACATTGTATCGTATGAAGTAAATAATAATAAGGGAAAAATGTCTGAAATATATCTGAACTTTGGCCGAAATTGTTGTTACGTTATCGAACTTTGGAAATGACCTTAATAGTGTATTTTAAAGGTATATATGTACTCACGTGGACATCATAAATATTGCATAATTATAAATAGTAACGTGTCCACGTGGATACATATATACCTTTAAAATACACTATTAAATAGTGTAGGGGTAAAAGGTCCTCCATAAAGTTTGATATCGTAACAGCAATTTCGACCAAAATTGGAGTATTTTTCAGACTATTTTTCCTAATAATAAAATAATAATAATAATAATAATAATAATAATGAATTCTCTTGCTGAATATATTGTTCCCATAGCTATTCAAATCCATATATTCAATAATAGTGACATTTAGGGACGAAAAAGATTCAACCAAACTCTTTTGGTGGAGAGTTAATACATTATATATTTAAGATCAAATTTTTTTCGTGTGGTCGTTATAGTAGTGGACCATGACTCATTGTTTATATTGCATAGTTTTAAGGGTAATATTATTGGTAGAATAGGAATAATAATCTCGCAATAAAATATAAAATTATTTTATCTTTTATTTGTTTATAAATATAAATAAGTCATAAACTTTATTTAGCTTACTAATCTGCTGAAATAAAGAAATTAGCTTTCTTGAATAAAAAATAAATAATTAATCTTATTAAATATTTTTATCCATCTCATTCCGCCCATATACGACCCCTATAACTAGTGACGACTTATTCCATATAAGATTTAATGATTTGACATTTTCATTGGTTAGAAAGGTATGAGCACGTTGAATAAGTTTGTCTTTTATGGTTTAAATATCGTCTCATTTCAAATAGGTCATAAATATATCATAAAGTAATTTTAACATATTTGAATTGACTATGGTTAAATTTATTTTTAAATTGTTTTTAACTTTTGAGAGTGTTTGACAAAATTAAAAATAATTTGAAATAAGTTTAAAATGACTTAATAAAAATTAAAAACCAAAAAATAGTATTCTCTCTACTTTTTATTTTTTGACTTAAAAGTCATTTAAGTTTGAATTTTTATTTTTTGACTTAAAAACTGTTTTTTTTTCCGCCAATCCAAATGGGCTCTCTTTATTATTATTGTATTTGGTGTGCTTTATGTGACATATATGAACAATAATTTTTAATTTTTTTTTATATAATTTTAAATATGTTAAGAGATTTTTATACATAAGCAGATTCAAAATTTAAAATTTATATTTTATTAATCTTAAGTTAATATTATGATAATAATTAAATTTAGAATTAAATATATATATATATATACACACCGAATTTCAGCAAAAAAAACTAAATACATGAACTCGAAATTAGATAAGTTCTTGCAACCCCCCCCCCCCTTGTTTCTATAATATTAATAATTAAAGTAGCACTATTTTTTTAAAAATAGGCTGATAAAAAAAACAGCATTATTTTTCTCCCCAATTAGTTTTTTCCGCCTTCTACGTCCTGCCAATATACTATTTTAAGACTAGTTATGTTGAAATTAAATACTAATATTATTTTTATTAATTAATTGTTTGATTAATTCTATATTTAGAAAATAACATATATCAAATAATTCTAAGAAAACAATATTTATTCAGAAAAATATAATTCATATTATCTAGTAGAAAAAAGATTTGAGAGACCTCAAATGTATTTTGGCATTTTAATTATTTTATTCAAAAATAACTTATTTTAATATTGTTATTTCATCCTCTTGCAAAAATAATTTATCCCAATACGAATTACTTAAACAATAATATTTATAACTTATCTCAAAGATTTAAACGTTTATCTTAGTGTTATCTACGATCTACATTTGCCTATCATACCAAACTACCTTTAAATATTTTAATAGTTCTACCTTTTATTACAAGCTTTAATGTTCTTTTTGGTTTCTTTTCACCTACGTTTAGTACTTCTATATTATATCATATGATTTTTATATTTATGAGACAAAAGTGAAATGAGCTTCTATTTTTTTATTTTACTTTTGCAGATTACATATTCCTTTTGGTCTCTATTCTCTATTAAGTACTACTTTATATGTATTTATTTACGTGCCATATTTTTTTTTAGTCTATTTATAAAAAGATATCATATTTTTTATAATTAAAAAAGATTATTTTTTATATCAAATTAAATAATGCCATACAAGATTTTAAAAAATAGTATTATTTATCTTATTATTTCTTATTCTTCCATTTCAATTTACGTGATAGTATATTTTATTTTTTTTAAATGATAATTTTCAAAAGTTATAATAATTTAACTCAAACTATTTCCTTTTCAAATCTACTTTGAAATGTTTTGCTTGAGTTAAGGGTTTATTGATCATCGAGAACAATTTTTCTATTTTCAGAAATCATAAAGTTTAAGTACAGTAATACATACACAAACAAACTTGTAAAATTACATTGAGTATATTATATAATGATCTAATAATACTATAAGATTTTTTTTAACATTCTACTTAAATTTAAACAATACTAGAGCATTTTTTTTCCTTACAAATAACAAAAAGAAATAAAGTTATATGTACTTTTTTAAAAAAAATATTGGTTCTTATTTAGCCGTCTAGTGAATAGTGACATAACAATTATTCTCCAATTCTTTCTTTAAGATTTATTTTTTCTTGTCATTTTCTCTCTTTTTTTTAATAGTAACCTTTTGTCTTTTCACCCAACGTGTTCGATACTTATATTGAGATTTTGATTAATTTAAATTTGTATCGTGTACAATTTATTTAAGGAGGAATCATTCGTTAATAAAAAAAATTCTCCTCTAAAATTCAAATTTTTTTAATTAGAAATGAATGGATCATATTCATTCTCACCACAATTCTGATTGGTCACACTTTTATTTGTTTCATCTACCAACTTCTTTCATTTTATTTGTTCCTTGCTGAAGTTTTTAAATGATTTTTTTTTGTTAAATTATCAAATAATATATATATATATATATACGATACCAAGGAGTACTGAGTAGGATTTTACAAACTAAATTCTTAAACTCACTTTAATCCCGCTCCATCTGTTATTTTTATTTATCTAAATCACTTTTATTATTTATTTATCTAAATCACTTTTATTTGGTATCATAGCATACGTTACAATCTTGCCTAAGACCAATAAAATACTAACTTAAATACATGCCAGCAAGGATATTTAAAAGAAAACCTCGACCCTACGAAAGACAGATAATAATAGATCAAGAATACTATTGGTACCTTTTAAGGATAAAAGAAAATTATTCAAATATACGATTTTCTAATAGAACAAAGATAACTATATCTAGAACAACAACAGTTATATTCAGACATTTTATCTACTGAGGAATTAAATATAATAAATCAAAAAATTAGACAAATAGATTTACAGTTACCAACAATAGGAGTTAGAATTAACCATTACATCCAACAAGTTAGACTAGAACGATACAATAGGAAAAGTAGAACCTTGTACTTAGCATAAAAATAATACAATAGAAAGTATAAAGAAATCATAATATTTAGACTTAGAAGTTATCTCAGAAAAGAAATATCGAAAACTAAAATTTGGATCAGTAATCAAGTGTAACTTTACAGAAGGAGATCATATCTTACATAGCGATCACCATCACTTAAATACTATTGCAGATTTAATAATAAATTTAGCAGAACACCTTCAATTGAAAGACGATAAAATACTAAAGTCAATAGAAACTTTAGAAAACCTGCAATTTCAACATAATAAATCATTAGAAAAAATAGAACGTAACTTCGATTTTCTAAAAACACAACAAATAGATATAAATACAAAATTACAATTACTTTCAGCAAAAAATAATAACATAACTAACAATACTACAATAGAACAAATTCATACAGAAATTAAAGAAATTCGGAAAGAATTAACTAAACTAAAAGACTTAACTCTTTCATGAACGACCCCTTTTACCAGGAAGTTCTAAAAAGAGCAGCACAATTTCAAGTCAACCCTGAAGGTTTATCCGAATATACACCACCAATTTAATAATTTTTGCACTATTAGAATTAAATAAGAAACTAGAAGATAAAATCTCAGAAATAAATAAAAAATTAGATATTTTATTAGAAACTAAAATCCCTAAAGAAAAAACAAAACAAGATAACGATATGCAAGCTCTAATTGAACAATTAAAGAAGACAAAAATAACCCCCCAAAAGGATAGACCAAAGATAACAAAAAGAGACAAAGCATGAACATATTTTCAAACATGAATCGAGGTTCCCAAGAAAGACAAAGGGCTAGTTTCTCTCAAGATTGATTAGGGAACAATATGTTAACTAGAATAATGAATTCATCCAGACCCAATAGCAGTCATCAACTAGATGAAATAATAGACGTAGACAAAGATATATAAATTTTCCAATAAAATAGATTAAGACTACTAAATCCACAAGTACTGTATAATACATGACTATTTTCGTCAACATCACACTTATACAGACATTATAGAGAAGAACAGTTGTGCGTATCAGAAAACGATAGTGAAAATATAAGTTTAATTAGTAAAGAATCTATGAAAGAAATACTAAAAAGACGAATGAATCTCATGCATATGGGATTGGTAGTAATTGGACTTAAAGGACTAACTAGGAAAAATCTAGGTACTAAAGTACTAATCACTCTATATGATGATAGATGGTCAGAATAAAAAAGATCCATAATAGGTCTAACAGAAGTAGATATGACCAACAATGGATGAATATTTTACTGCAGTCCAGACTTCATGATAAATTCAAACGAATTTGGTAAATACATAAAAATAAGAATACAAACTAAGGGCTACGAAGAAATGAATTGCGGAAACAATCTGTTAGTATGCGTCGAATTCATAGGAAAATTAGCCACTAACAACAGTTCAAAGTTTAAAATTAAAATAGACGATGCAATATGATTAATGGGAAATAAAGGGATAAAATTAATGAAACCTTTAAAAATAGACTCAGAAGAATATGCGGGTAGAGAATGGAATTTAGAAAAAATATGTAAAAAGGAAGTTTTACGACCAAATGACCACCTTACATATACTAATAATAAAGGACAGACCTCAATCAGATTCACAAACTATAAATATACCGACCAAAAAGAAATAGAGGAAGATTTAGACAATAATGAAACTACCATCAATATGGGAGGAATGAATATTCAAATTATAGAAGAAGACGACTATGAAGTAGATATATCATTAGTGAGAGCAAAATAATTACACCAATTAAATAAAACAACACTCTTTAAATATAAAGGTTGTAAACTAGGAGGAATAGAATTCTCTATCGTAGAACAACACTTTAAAAAATACAAATTTAGAACGGACAATTACGGGTATAGACAAGAAGAAGATATACAAGAAGATAGTGATGACGAGACAACACGTAATTTAAAAGAATTTATGAAAACCGCTTCAACAAGTTCTAGTCTCTTCCAAAAGACAACTCCAGTACCACCAGTAGAATATACTATAGGTAATTTACCAAGACACCGAGTCTTTAGACAAGACCCGGCCATAGAGCCAGAAATGGTTAAACCCATAGAAATAAGAATGCCAATAGAAGCTCCTATCAAACTCCAAGATGGAGGAGATAGAGGAAAAATATTAAATATAGCAGCTCATGACCCTCAATTATGAAACTCAGTAATAGACGTATGAAAAGGAATAGTAGTAGCAGACTATATACACCATTATAGCGAAACATATGCAAAGACCATGTATAGATACATGGAGACCTTTTTAGGCAAATCAATTAAAGGAGTATGAGAAGCATACAAAGTAACTTACCCTCAAGAATTCCAAGAATTAGTAAACATGAAACCCAACCCATATAACTTTACTAATAAAATACACAGTCTAATAACGGGAGAAGACCCAAACAACGGATTGGTAGTATTGCAAAAGAATGCACTAATAAAATTAGAACAACTTAGTATAACTAACTGGAGCTACACAAATAATTTCTTAAAAGACTATTTCTACTATTGCGCCATAAGCGGTAACACATTTGACCAAAGTTTAGGAAAAAAGCTTTTTAATAAACTCCCTGGAGCCTCACTACTAAAAAAATGCTAAAAAGCGACGGACGGTGTCGCTCCAAAAAGCGACGGACGGTGTCGCTCTAAAAAGCGACAGACTAAGAGATGCCGTCCGTCGCTTTTTAATAAAAATAATTATTTTACAAAAAACGACGGACGGCATCTCTTAGTCCGTCGCTTTTTTTTGCGGATTTTGCGCTAAATATATATATAATTAATTATTATATAGAGAGAC
>JAJOOO010020534.1:0-25914 GCA_029582685.1 Solanum piurae
AGGGGCGGGGGCGGGGTGCCCAACGGGGGGGTGTGGGGGGGCGGTGGCGGTTGGGAGAATTGGATTGGGAGGAGACAATAAACTTGAAATTTCACTTATGCAACTTGTTTATCATACTTTTATTTGAGAAGTCATTGTTGACACCCAATTTTGACCTAACATTTTCAAAATTCGTAACTTTTTAGTTTTATTTATTTAATAGTTTAAAATATATATAATTTTAAATAAGTTTATCGACCCTTAGTGAACAATTATTGACCTTTACTAGCAGTCAAAACGGATTTCAAGAAAGGAGACAAGACTGATTTGTCAAAAGGACATTTTGCCTTTTTTATGAAAATAAAACATCACTTTTTCTCCACTTACTTTTGTTAAGGTATCACCTTTTCCCACTACTTTTATAAAAGACATCCTATTTAGTCTTTTCTCGTGGGACTTTGTCATATTTCGTTTTTAGGACTTTATTTATAGATGGCATAAGCCATTGTATGTAGTTCACTTGTGTAGAAAACACTTAGAAAAATATTTGTTCATTCTAATTAAATTGCTATTTTTGTTAAATTGCATTTTTTACATGTCATTAGTTACCTTGAATACATATTTTTAGTATTCACGTTTATTCGTCGTTAGTATTCATTCTGATATTTTGCACAATGTAAAAATTCATTTAAATATGGATAAGATTTTATACACAGATATTTTATCAACCAACAATTTTGGGCCATAGTCTCAAGCCCACAATTTGAGCCTATTGTAAAATTATTTTCTATATAAGTTTTGATTAGGTTAAAAAATAAAAACGAGGGTGGGGGGGGGGGGTGAAGAAATTTATGGGGTAATTTTCAGTTTTTTTTTAGTCTTAAGAAATTCTCTAGTGTTCATGATTTTCCGATGACAAGCTCACCGGAGTTTGGTGAGTCCACCACCCCTTTGCCGGAAAAATCTCTAAATTTTTTATCATTTCTTCCTCCTCTACATAAACTCGCAAATCATTCAGCCTTATCCATAGCCAAATTTCGTAGATCTAAAAAAAACCAAACATAAATCTTCACATTTTTCTTTAGATTTACGAAGTTCCGGTCGTCCCCATCCTAAACCCTTTTCATAAATGTGCCGAGCTCTTCAAGGGCTATTCTTTGATATAAATTTTATGTCCAAAATTCGTCAAAATATATTTCGGCGAGCCCACAATTTGAGCCCATTGTAAAATTATTTTCTATATAAGTTTTGATTAGGTTAAAAAATAAAGGGGGGTGAAAAAATTTATGGGGTAATTTTCAATATTTTTTAGTCTTAAGAAATTCTCTAGCGTACAACAGCTTGCACAACCAGTGAACCACACGCTTTAGCCATGAACTCCGGCAAGGAGCTCAAAGATCCGATGAACCGAAGCAACATAAAAACGCAACCAGGTCCCTTCGTTTACCCCTTTTCGATTTTTTCGTTAGTTCGTTCATTTGTTTTCGAACAAATTTGGTACTCACCGGAATACCTACAAAACAAATGAACGAACTAACAAAAAAATTGAAAAAGGGTAAAGAGAGGGGAACTGGTTGCGTTTTTATGTTGCTCCGGTTCATCGGAACTTTGAGCTCCTTGCCGGAGTTCATGGCAGAAGCTTGTGGTTCGCTGGTTGTGCGAGTTGTTGTACGCCGGGATCGTTGAGTGCTCGCCGGAAAACTTCGCCAGAAAATATTTTGACGAATTTTGGACATAAAATTTATATCAAAGGATAACCCTTGAAGAGCTCGACACATTTATGTAAGGGGTTTAGGATGAGGACGACCGGAACTTCGTAAATCTAAAGAAAAATGTGAAGATTTATGTTTAGTTTTTTTTAAATCTACGAAATTTGGCTATGGATAAGGCTGAATGATTTGCGAGTTTATGTAGAGGAGGAAGAAATGATAAAAAAATTAGAGATTTTTTCGGCAAAGGGGTGGCGGAACTCCGGTGAGCTTGTCACCGGAAAATCATGAACACTAGAGAATTTCTTAAGACTAAAAAATATTGAAAATTACCCCATAAATTTTTTCACCCCCCTTTATTTTTTAACCTAATCAAAACTTATATAGAAAATAATTTTACAATGGGCTCAAATTGTGGGCTTGAGACTGTGGCCCAAAATTGTTGATTGATAAAATATCTGTGTATGAAATCTTATCCATATTTGAATGAATTTTTAGATTGTGCAAAATATTAGAATGAATACTAACGACGAATAAACGTGAATACTAAAAATATGTGTTCAACGTAACTAATGACATGTAAAAAATGCAATTTAACAAAAATAACAATTTAATTAGAATGAACAAATATTTCTCTAAGTGTTTTCTACACAAGTGAACTACATACAATGACTTATAACATCTGTAAATAAAGTCTTAAAAACGAAATAGGACGAGGTCCCACGAGAAAAAACTAATAAGGATGGATGTCTTTTACAAAAGTTTAAAAGTAACTAGGAAAAAGTGATGCTTTAACAAAAGTCTAAGAGTAGATGTGAAAAAAGTGATGTTTTATTTTCATAAAAAAAGCAAAATGTCTTTTTGACAAATCAACCTTGTCTCCTTTCTTGAAATCCGTTTTGGCTGCTAGTAAAAATCAATAATTGATCACCAAAGGTCGATAAACTTATTTCAAAATATATATAAAAAAATTATTTTGAACTATTAAATAAATAAAACTAAAAAGTTACAATTTTGAAAATGTTATGCCAAAATTGGGTGTCAACAATCATTTTCCTTGCAAAAATATTTACTAAATATTTTAACCACTAGCACATAGAAAAAGTAAAAAATGTTTTCCTCTATACCAAATACACCTTCATGCCTGATTTAATTATTTTTTAGAACTGATAAGACTTATGCTGCTTGGACTCTTCCAAAAATGTCAACAGGTGCATGTCGAATCCTTCAAAATAGTATATTTTTTAAGGATACGATATGATTTTTGGAGAGTCTGAGCATCTTAGGATGAGACAAACTAACTGTAAATAGAGTTTTAAAAAATAAAAGTTCAAGCACTACTTTATTAGATTAGTTTGACTCAGTTTTAGAAAAGTTAAACTATACATTTTCTGCAGTGAAGAATAATTTATGAGTTGAAAAGATAATATAAATTAAAAAAGTGGCCTCTAGTGTGATGACAAGTTTGAAAAGATTATTAATTGGGTTTGTATGTCGAGGCTCATGTAGGAAAGATTTAACAAATTCAATGTCTTAAAAAATTACTAAGATTAATAATAAAAATAAATTAAGAATTAAATAATAAATTATAGTTTTTATTTTTAAACTAAACAAATAAAAATAAATATTTATTTTTAATATAATAAATAAACATAAACAAAAATTATAGTAAAATATTCATACCAAGTCCTTGTTTGTTAAGAGGATGCAAAATTTAAAGCGAATTAGTGAAAGCCAACGAAAAAGTAAAAGAATATTTTAAATTATATTACGAAAATTATAATTTCAAAATTTTTTTATCCCCGACCAAACCAAAATTTACCTGAATGTTCTCTCTTTCTAGCAAATAATCTTTGCCGCCATTAATCTCATCATCAGCTGCTTGAAAAAAAGTGTCGGGGCAAATCCTCTTCACTCCAAATTCCCTGCAAAACGGAATCCACACTTCTCCAAATCTCCACGCTTCACGAACCGCACACAGCGTCGTAGCCGAACCGCCATCGTCGGAAAGGTACACTGTTACCTTCTCCGGCGGATAATCAATCGCCATCGCTGATAAAACAGTGTTCATAACTCCCAACGCCGGTTCCTTTAGCGGATCGGCCGTACATACAAAAACGTCGATTGCCGGGAGTTCATCGTCCGGCGGCAAGTTTTCCGGGTAGACGGAGCGGGTAACTGGAGAGAATATATGAGCTGAGTCGAGTGTTCTGAGGAAGGAGAGAATTAGCTCGGAAACGAAGATTAGGAACCAATAAGGTAAAAATGAGATTGGAATTTCCTTGAGATTGATTATTAATCTGTAGTAAAGCATGAAGAGTATCGCTATTGAGTGAATAAAAGTGTGAGTTCTGGTTACTACGGCTGAAAATTTGTCCCCTGTGCACTTTTGCAGAGTAGGAAGAGTTTCCATTTTTTTCTTCAAAATGAAGAAGAAAAGGAGTTAAACAGGGTCTGTGTGAATTTCTTTTTATATAAACTGATTAGAAAGTTTGTTTTATTATTTGTTGAAAAATGGCATAATAATATTGTAAAATATGATGTCCACATGATTTTATTTTATTTTTCCAAGAATGAGTTAAAGTATTTTTGACTTATAAGTGAAAGAAATATTACTATATATGTACTCTTCTTGATTCCTTTCACTCTCTCTAAGCATCTTTTGTCATTTTAAAATTAGTACTCCATTTTATTTTATAATATATATACAAATACTTAAATTAAGGTTTAATTATACGCTTCAACTTTGAAAGTGTGATAAATGATTAAGTATTTCAACTCGTTTTCACTGTATTTTAGGGATGTACAATATTAACGTGATATATAATTTTTAAAGGTGTTTAGATAATCAATTATATAAGTTGAAATGTTTAAATGACACATCAAAAATAAATTGAAATGTCTAGATATACACATATTCAAAGTTGAAATGCTTACTTATTAGTTGATGATGAATGATAAGTTTGAGTGTCTTTTATGCGTTAAGTTGGAAAAAAAATTGAAAATTATTTTGGTAATGTTATATTTTATTTCTTTATTATGATAATATTCCTCATGTTTTAATTTATTTGTCTGAATGGTCGTTCGATCATGCATATCTTTTATTTTTTCGAAGTTGATCTAAGAAATCTTGTATGATCATAAAATCTTATATTTGAAAAGCAGCAAAAAAATATTTTTATTCTTCACTCAAAATCACTAACGAAATTTAGAAACAACTCTAATTTGTATGTATAATCAAATATAACTCTAATTTTCAAATAAATATTATTTTTACTTTGAAAATAAAATATGTATTTTTTGAATTTCACAATTTTCATGATCAAACAAACCCTTAGTTACTGTCTAGACATTTAAATGGCACTTTCTTCCATTCTGATGTTTTCATCATGTAGCTATTTTTTGTAATCCTTTCAAAACATAACTATATATTGTAAATACAATTTTACTGCGTCATACAAGTTTATCTTCATTTAAATCTAAATTCAAAACTTCTAATTAAGGATCCAACCTTTAATATTTTTTTTGTGTGCTTTATTTTAACATAACTATATTATTGTTAATACAATACAAATATTTACTATGTCACATAAGTTTTTATTTATTCAAGTTTAAATTTTAGAACTTGGGAAAAGTCATAAATTCACCTCTAAACTTGTCTCGAAAAATCAGTTATACGCTTAAACTAATATGACGACCTATTACACATCTCTGTTACTAAATAGTGAATTTTTTTACCCCTGAGACGTGTAGTACCACTCTCACAATGGGAGGTATATCACACTTGCGTCACATCAATGTCATGTCACTGCCACATCACATGTCATGTCAAATTTTAACTAAAATTCTCCATATTATTCAATTGTTTCTTCTTCAATGAACACTACCATGAAACAACTACCATTGTCTCCATATTACTACCAAATCTATATATTTCACCATGAAAATCAAAATAGTCACCATAAATTTTACAACCTACGATCAAATCCACCATTGAAATCATACTATCACCATTATCCGCACAAAAATTATAAAGATCTACAAGAAAATTTGACACCCATAAACAATCTTATCACCAAAATTACATCATCACCATCAAAAGGGACAAACCTACCACCAAATATCACTATCACCAACAAATTCATCATTATATTTTATTTTTTAAACTTAATCATCAATTTTATCAACCACCAACAACGCCCAAGAGAAAAATCAAATATAATAAAAATGGTAAAATTGAATAAGCATTAAAATAGGATATGATGGGGGGTGGGGGGGAGAGGATTTTGGTGGAGGTATAGTGGGGATGGATGGAAATTGAGTATGAAAAAAATAAAGAAGAAGGAGGAGGTAGCCTGTGAAGAAGAAGAGGCATAGGGTGGGGTTAGGGTGATAGTAGAAAGAAGATTTTAATAATTTTTTTATACTTTATTTACTGCCAAACACATTTTTTTTTTGTCATGTCAGTTTTAGGGGGGTAAAAATAATCATTTTTAAATAATAAAAGTGTGTAATAGGTCATCATGATAGTTTAAGTGTGTAACTGATTTTTCGAGTGTGAATTTATGTCTTTTCCCTTTAAAACTTTTAATTAAGAATCTTATCTTCAGTGTTTTTTTCTTTGTGCTTTATTAAATAAAATAAAGACCACAAACTATTTTATTTTATTTTCTTTTCTAAGAAAAATTCTATTTGAGTGTTATTCCTACTCTTTTTTGTTTTTGTTTTTGTTTTTCTCCCCATTTTGAGAGGAATAAGTACTTCACCTAATGAAGAAAGTGACACTTCGATAGATAAGAGGAACACATTACGACTTACGTATATATTTGGTCCACTTTTGAATGCGCTGAATGAAAGTGACAATTAATTTGAATTTGTTAGGTATATCTCACCTCATGTGCGTAGATACTTACGTAGTGTAATTTTAATTGCATATTCAACATAATATTTGGAGTTATATGCCTTCCAAAAGCCTACAATGTACAATTATCCAACAAACTTCTGAATTTGTCCCTTTATTTAGAAAAAAAAATGTGTATTTGAATTAAAATAGAGATGCTGATGAAAGTTCTTATACGTTGAATCAAATAGATGAAACATTGATAATATCTCTTTCGAAATTGATTAGTTATCCCTTTGTTAAAGTTGATGTTGGAGTTCAAGAAATACCTTTATGAACAGATTAGATCAACTTACAAATGTAAAATTTTGTGCTATTTTTTTTTTTAAAAAAAAATTATCCTTGGCAAAAATTATTCTAGGTAAGTTTGTATAAGTTATGCAAAAATTAATTTTAATGGTGAGAGATTATACCTTTCTATTTATGTTTCTTTTAAATAAAATGTGTGAAATAATATGATAATTTTTTTTTAGAAGTACTTTTCATTGCTTCTATTATCTTCGAAGAAAAGTTAGGAATCTCAATAGATTATATTTTTTTATGGGAAAATGCATAAGTACCCCCAGCCTATAACCAAAATCTCTGAGATACATCTAACCTTTACTAAGGTCCTATTACCCCCGAACTTATTTTATATATAATTTTCTACCCCTTTTCGGCCTACGTGATACTATCCTTGAAAAAATTGTCAACACGCGCTTGACCCACAAGATAGTGCCACGTAGGCCGAAAAGGAGTAGAATATTATATATAAAATATGTTCAGGGGGTAATAGGACCTTTGTAAAGGTTAGGTGTGTCTCAGGGATTTTGATCATAGGCTGGGGGTACTTATGCATTTTCCCTTTTTTTATTTATGTTTTCTTAAATAATGTGTAAAATAATAATTTTGAAAAGTACTTTTCATTGCTTCCTAATATCTCTGATATCTTCAAAGAAAAGTTACTTGGCGACCCAGTCAAATTTCTCTTATAAATAAAGAATTTTCTTTAAACTAAATTTGTGAATCCTTAAACATCATTCGAGAGGAATAAAAAGTCTTATCTCTTCCCCCTACTATTTATAATTTCATATAGTTTCGTAACAATCATGAATTTGTAAAACTTATTAGATATTTTAAAATAATTATCGCTTAAATCTTTTTGTATCGGCATTCACCATAATTTTACACTTGCAATCAATAAACCTATTACAATAAATTTTATTAAGGCTTAAATTAAAATTTGCATACATTCTAACATCGTCAGACCTTATTTGTAAGATTACTATGTTATTTGTTGGTTAAAATTAAAATAATTGGATAACTTGACTTGTTCGTGTGTTTATTCTTTACTTATCACATCTCCTCGATGATAATCCTGTGTCGAAGAATACAAAAGGTGGTCAAAATTTCTTGTAGACCAATATTGATATCAATGTAAAATTTTGAAAACAGCCTTCAATCACGGGCGTTCAAATGAAAGAGATCCAGGGTATTACCATCTCCACTTAAAACTTCTCTATACAAGCTTTCTTTTTTAACAAAATGTTGCAGTAAGCAGTTGAGCCAATTGAACATCGATACTTTTGTCGACTAATTAACGCTCGGAAATCTCAACAAAAGCATATGTACATGCTCTTCGGAGCATCGCTAAATCATACCCGAGTGAAGCCAGAATACCGGTTTAAGTGTTGCTAGCATGGCACTAGCCTTTGCATCATCGCAACGAGACTTGAAACCTTAACATGGGATGCATTCAAACTTCATGTCAACCAGCTTCCTAAACTATGGAAGGTGTATAAAACCTGCACCGGACGAGCAATAAGCGTAGAAGCTTTATACCTCATTTCTCAAGAGCCACCAGATGACATTTTGATATTTTGAAACCATCCATCATTTATTTCCGAATGATGCATGATGTTCCACGAACTTCCATGAGGGTCTGGCAACATTAGGCATGGGTTTTCCTAACTCGAGCAGTCCCTTCAGCCATTTAATTTTGTTCACGAGTTCCTCCAAATCCAATATCGCTGCCTCCGTCGTGTCAGAACCAGTTGAATGTAACTGAACTCCATCACTGGTTCTGAACTTCTTCAAAGGACAACTTGAATAGCTAAAGTTTTCAGTTGGCCCAGCAGCAGTTTTTGCTAGATCAACTCCAGTACACGAACCAGAACCTTTATCTGACAAAATGGATTCCTTTGTCGATTCATCTCCAGCATGGGAACTAGAACAAATGTCTGACCATCTCACTTTCTTCGATGTGTTCACAGCTTCCTCCTTTGGAAGATCTATGATCGGGGGTCGTTCTGCTAACTCTGTAGTTTTAAAATCCCTCTTTTCATCCGAGGCTGGTGACAAGTTTGCAGATGAATGAGTCGAGAAAGAGATATCTGATGAATATTCAGTTCTCCCTTCACTCATAAAATGTAACACTGCAATGAACCATGATGAGCATGTCAAATATAAAATGCAGGATTTTCTTTACAGAAATGATTCTCTTTTTTAAAGAAAAGAGAGACATGAGAATTAGTTGAAATGCACTGCAGTTGTGATTCAGTGGGCACACTATACAGGCCAAAGATCACGCTAAAAAGCACCTTATATCAATGATACAGCCGTATCACACATAAAAGGGATATTTTGGTGCACTAAGCTCCTGCTATGCGTAGGGTCCCAGGAAGGGCTGGACCCTCAAGGATCTTTTGTATGCAGCCCTACCTACATTTTTGCAAGAGGTTGTTTCCACAACTCAAACTCATGACCTCTTGGTCACATGGCGGTAACTTTACCAGTTACGCCAAGGCTCCCCTTCACTAGGAAATGCACATAAAGCAAACAAATGCGCATTTCACTTCTTTATTGTTGACGCAACCATGCAGGAAGTTTCAAAGTAGAATACAAGAGTGGGATACAAAGGTCATTGATGCCTTTCACCTTCGTTGAAAACACAGGACTTCAAGAAGCTGCTAAAATGGCTTCACAATTCACAAATGTTTAAACCTCTAGGGGGCAAAAGGAAATTCATAGTGTTCTTTAAGCCATTTCATTCCCTTGATTCCACCGGAAAATAAGGCACTTAATCAACTATATTTAAACTATGGACAGCAACTGACATCATTTTAGAGCACCGAGTTTAGAAGGCTGTGATTGGTCCAAAGGGCGGGTCACAGACGGATTTCTCGGTTATCAAAAAAATAAAAAAATAAAAAAATTAAGTTCTATCAGAGCAACCACATAATGCATATCGAAGTTATGTCCCAAAAATCCCAACAGTTTTATGAAGTAAACTGCTGCTCCACATAAACATCCTTGATGGAAACCTGTTCATGCACTTACTCTACAAGACTTGTGTATTTAACAAAATATTTTCATGTCTTTGATAAAAAAAATTAAGTTTTGTGAACAGCCAATGGAAGGACATTATAGTTACCTTGGTTGACAGGTTGAATTAGTTGAGCACATCGACGTACACCTACCTGCAATTGTCGTGAAACAAATTATAGGCAGAAAGAAGCATTAAAAGAGAGCAGCTACACCAGAATACAATTCATATAGCAAATTTCCAACACTAGACCTGATGGTTAAGATGCATTGACCTTCTTCAGAGAAAAGCTCCTTTGAGGTAAAAGATGAAATTATCAAAAATTGCAATACAAAGACCAGCATCTTCACTTTTTGGTTTCATTTTTTAGATGGGATTTTCTTTGGGAGGAGGGTGCTGGCTAGTAGATAAGATTAAAAAATCTGCAGAAGTACCACAAAGAAGCCGGAGACAACACAGAAGGAGAGAGAGGAGACAGAAGGATGAAACATGTGATGAGGAAGAACTAAGAAATCCCCAAGGGACCGGCACGGTTCGAATCTCGGTAGATTATGGGCCAGTCCCTACCCTTCTACACATTAATACCAACCTATTGCTGGTGGCAGACTTAGAAACATGATGTGCCTAACCCATACATCAAGCACCACACTCTTACCAGTAGACCAACAGTGGGGGGCAAATTTTAAAGATCATGTCTACCATATTATATTATTTTGTAGGGAAAAAGAAACATAATAAAAGAATAACATATGAAAACGAGCAAAGGGAAGAACCTGGGATTTAGGCACAGTCCAACCAAAATCTGGAGACCATTCTAAGGATGGGCGCAAATCCTTGAAAGAAACTTCATAAAGTGCACCTTCACCCACAGGAGGTGGTGTCAATGCCAACTATGAAGACAAAAACACAAGAGTAGAATATTATTGAAAATGAAGTCCTTGGACTAACTAACAAAGAACACAGTCTAGACATTATTCCTAAAGATATATCTATGATTACACATACTGATTATATTTGAACTGTTATTGAAGAGCTGGTCCTCATCAAGTAATCCTTCTTTTACTACCAAAAAGGCATAGTTTCCTTTTTTTCATTTTCAGTTTTCTTTTTAGGTATCGAGTGTTTACTAAACTTCATGTTCAAAATAAAATCTAAAAGATGACAGCAGCCGAACAGGTAACCAGCCAGTTAATACGGAATGTAAAAGAAATTATTACCTCAGCTTCATTGTTGCCAAGTAACTTTGTTAGATGTCCAGACCAATAACAGCCATTAGCCCACCAATCAACCAAATCACCTGCCTGCCAATTACCATCAACAACTACTGTAGCTTCAGAAATTGAACTGACATTTGATACTTCATTTTTGAGCTTGACTGAAGGATACTGTGGCCGCAGCATTAGTTGTGTTTTCTCCTTCAACTTCCCAACATTATATGGAGGATTTTGATACAGCTTGGTCCAAGTCAGTTCTGTAACAGCAAGGATTGAAACAATTAACATGCATTGGTAGATATAAATATAGCAAGAGTCTTGTCTGAAAACACATCTCTTTTTTTATCAGTCTAAGTCAGAATTTCATCGATAATACATCCAGTAGATGCTGGAGATTACATCAGTGATATTCATTGAAACTATTTACAGTGTCAAGTTTCACTATGACATAAACGGTTCACAAGGCATTTAGTTTTCAGCTGAAAATACCTAATTCTCTATTTACTAAACGAGAAAGTATCTAACAGTGTAAAAGATAAACTATTCCATTCTCAGTTTAGCTCTCATCCGTCTATACCATTATTCCTATTTTGGACAAGCTTAACATATTGAACTTGACCACACTATAGAATTAAAGGAAATGAAGCAGGGCTAGGTCTGGATTTCTCTATTTTGATTTTTGTATTATCATGCATAGGCATAATCAAGATACTGAACTGTTTAAATGCTGAAACCAACACATCAGAGAACATACTTTCATCTGGATAATCGAAGTATTCCAACAGGGCATTCCAATGTCCTTTTCTGCAGTTAATCTTCTGTATCTGGTACAGTAGGAAAGAAATAGTAAATGCATTGTACTCTACTTCTTTATCAGTAAATGACTTTCCTCATCAAAACATATAAGTAACCCCAACAAGGCCTGGAGAACTGACAATACATGTATTGCAAACAGCAATAACAGGTTTTGGTTCCAAATGTAATTACAGCAATAGTGGCTTTCGATAAATAGAGCACTATGTAAAAGTTAAATGTAAAAGTTAACAAAAGTTTTACCACCTAGAATGCAACTAGAGAGTTGTAAAGAATAAGTTAGAAATATAAAATAAAACAGTTGAGAAGGTGAAAAGACATACCATTATGTATTTATACAATTGTCTTATTAACATGATTAATAATCCAAGTAAAAATAGAACAACAATCCTAATCAATAATCTGCCTAATTTAGTTCATGTTGTTTCCTTATGCAAAATACATATTTTTCTAATTACAACTTCCTTTATTATACAGATGTCTAGTCCTAATCTCAGGTACATTATTCTGTTCAAATAGTTAAGGTCCATAAATGATGTTACCCACCCCAACCCCAACCCTCCCAAAAAAAAAACCCTACTCTGGTTTGGAATGTTCAAAAACTATGCTCCAATTTTGCCACGTTACATCTTGCAATTGGACCTCGATGTGCAACAAGAACAATACATCCAATGTAATCCCACAAGTGAGGTTTGGAAAGGGTAGAGTATAAGCAGACTTTTACCCCTACCTTGCAAAGGCAGAAAGATTGTTTCTTGTAGACACGTCGCTCAAAGAGGATGAAAAAGAGGTAGTAGTATCAGACATAAATAACAATGAGTTAAATAGGATAGATAATCGAGGCTAAGGAAATACATGTAATAATAGAAATCCAAGAATAAGATACAAGACTAATATTAATACTCCGAGAATAGAAAAGAAACATCTCCCACTACCTACTAACATTCTACCCTAAATCTCGACCTACACACCCTCTGATCAAGGGACATATCCTCAGTGAGCTAAAATTGTGTCATGTCTTGCCTAATCCCCTAACCTCAATGTTTCTTCGCCTAATCTCTACACATTCTCAAGCCCACTATAGTCAACCTCTAACATCTACTCTTCATAAGTCACTTCCCGCATCTTACCTCCATAGGGTCACTTCCACCTTGTCCCAAATATTTTTGTTCCTAATCTTATCTCTCCTAACATATTCGCACATCCATCTCAACATCTTCATCTTTACCACTCTCATCTTATGTACATGGAAGTTTTTGATTGTATAACAATCTGCCTCATAAAACATCAATCTAGTTACTTTGTAGAACTTACCCTCAAGTCTTGGCAGTACATTCTTATCACGCATAAGAATGCATGCCTCCATTTCATTAATGTGACACATCGTTAATCTCCACATTATCATGGATTACTAACCCAATTACATCAGCCTCACAACCACGTCCACTTCATAAGTCACATTACTAAACTAACACTCCAAGCATTTAGTTTTGGTCTTGCTCAGCTAGAAACCCTTACTCCAATGCTTGCCTCCAAATTTTCAACCTCGCGAGAACTCTATCTCACATCTTGTCAAGTAATATGAGATCTACAAATAACATGCACCATGGCATCTCAACTTGAATGTGTCACTTTAGTACTTCCATTGCTAATGCAAGTAAAAATGAGCTAAGAGTGGATCCCTAATGCCACCTCATCGTGATAGGAAAGTGTTTCGAGTTTCTTCCATACTCTTAACCCAAGTTTCAGCATCATCATGCATATTCTTAATCATCCAAGTGTAAGCTAAGGGAACACCTCTAATCTCTAATTATCTCCAAAGAACATCCCTTAAGATTTTGTTGAATGCTTTCTCCAACACCATCTGCAAGTCCCTCTTCCTTTCCCTTCCTTTCCCTATACTACTCCACCGGCCTCCTTACCGGGTGAATGACTTTTGTAGTCAATACACAAGGCATAAAAACAAAGTGATTCCTGAAAATAGACACTTTTCTTCACCTTTGCTTCCACTACTCTTTTTTTTTATATCACCCTAGTTCTTATAAAGTGAAATCTTCATGTTCCACCTTTATTCTTTGGGCATTACAATGTCGTAAAAATAACATTAAACATCCTACAAATCACCCCAAGACTGCTTTGCTTGCATCCTTCCAAATTTCCATCGAGACTCCCACCTCTCTTCCTTTGTTCATGTAAGGCATAGCCCCCATTCCACCTCAACCTTAACCTACCTAAATTACTCAATCTCAAACGACCTATTGGGTGCTTTAAATTATCCAACAAAATGTTCATTTTTATTTTCCCTTCTTCATTCAAGAATTTATGAAAGTATATATGTCATCGACGTCTAATATACACCTTGTACGCTAGTACTCGCCTTGTCTTTAAAGCACCTCACTTGATCCAGGTCATGCACTTTCCTCTCTCATCTTAACATGTACAACTTTTTATCCCATTTATATCCACAAGTTCTACAACAAATATACAAATGTTACAGTATTTACTATTGTAACTGCTAGCTTTACCTTATTCAACTTCTTATACCACCCTTATCCATCCTTTAGTCATCCTCGTCATTGCTCTCCTCTAGCTTCATATACGTTGTTGTTTTTTAACTTCTACTTTTCTTTGGACCTCTTCATTCCACCACCACCAATCCACCACCAAAGTAACCCTTTGAGACCCTTAGCACCTCTCTGGTTTCTTCCTTAATGCAAGTCAATGTCGTGGACCACATACTACTTGTGTCCACTCCTCTAGTCCACTATAGCCAGCGACTCCAACATCTCCCAAATGTCAAAATGTTGCAGTTTTTATTGTTGTAACTACTAACTTTGCCTTCTTCAACTTTTTATACCACCCTTATCCATCCTTTAGTCATCCTCGTCATTGCTCTCCTCTAACTTCATATACATCATTTTTTGGACTTCCACTTTTCCTTGGACTTTTCATTCCACCACCAATCCACTATGTCCACCAAAGTAACCTTTTGGGACCCTTAACACCTCTCTAGTTTCTTTCCTACTACAAGTCAATGTCGTGAACCACATACTAGCGTCCACTCCTCTAGTACCCTATAGCCAACGTTTCCAACTTCTACGCATTGTCATTGGTCAAGGCTCCTAACTTGATCTTAGGTCTTAGGTTGACCATACACAACCATCTATCTCAACTTCCTCTTAATCTTCAACTCCATCATCAATGTTGGATCGTGAAATTTAAGTAAAAGAGGATCAAGATAACACAAAAGTTATAAGGTAACAAGATTTTACAAAATCTCATACATTTAGGAGCTAATTACATCCTATCTTGAAAGTTTCTCCAACTACAAAAATCTTGAATTTTTCATTGCTCTCGGGTACATTTCTTGATTATCCAATACATTGCAAATGATAAATTACTTAATGAGAGAGATGTATCTGAAAGGGGATAGAAGTGTATTCGAGAGGAAATGGATGTCTCCGAGTGTGATAGGGATGTATCCGAGAGGGGATAAAAATGTAACCAAGAGGAGATGGGGATGTATTCAAGAGGGGTTAGAAATGTATCTGAGTTGAGCTTTTTATAATATTTTTAATGGTGGAAATTTTAGTGGTTATGATATCTTAAGTTGTGTATTTATGTAATTTTTTCACAAGGTAACCATGATCTTATTCTACAAAAATTAAAAACTAACAAAAATTATTGTACAAATTCATGATTACCTATCCAACATGCACACATTAAACTACCACGAGTTTGCAAGCACCAACCTCACACTAGAATCAAACTATTCATTTCGTACCTTACATCGAAACCACGCCCCACGAAATCCATTCTCAAAAGATTGTGCTTCAGCAGATTGCCCAACTTTGAAAGGCAATTGATCCTCTTTCCCCATGATATCTGCACTAGATAGAACCTATATTAAGGCTATCTTGCTTCTTAGGTGTGTTTTTCAGGTATAACCTGAGGCAGTAAATGAGTGTTTGGCCCTATAAACAAAAATAGATCACTTTATTTGAAATTTCCAAAATAAAAGTTGAAATTATGTTTGGTTATATTTTTCACAAATATATTTGGAATTTGAAGATACCTTTCCTAAATATGATGTATGCCCTCAATTACTAATAAAAAATCACTCAACTTGTGTGATTTACCTTACACATACTTAAATTAACTCTAAAAGAATGATCTCTTAAAATAAATAGTCATATGATATCATATAGATTAGATCTCATATATAAACTATTACATACTATTACAAATATTTTTTTCACTATGTGAACTTCTTAAGGTTAAATAGTTGAAAAATGTAATATTATGAATCTTAAGATTTAACTCATAAAATTTAAATCTTAAATCCACATCTAATGTGAGACTATTTCCTCAACTTAGATGGATAAAACTATATTTCAAACATCAACAAAATAGTTAAGAAGGTAAAGAAGAAGATGAAGAAGAATCCTTAAATAAGACGGCCTTATCGTATTGTTCATCTAAACCTAGTACTTTCAACATAAACATAAGCCAAATTACAATACATAGTATATTTGAATATATAATTTTTTACGAAAATATAATGAGTTCAATACTAAAATCTTAAGATTGAACTCATAAAATTTGAATCTTACATTATCTCAACCCTACTTGGATTGAACATTTGGCATTCCTAACTTACAATTTTGATTTACTTTATCAATCTAATTTAAAACTAAATACTCCTAAATTTAACCAAACACTAAAAATAGTAATTAAAAATTATTTTGACTTAAAAGTACTTAAAAAAAATCAAATCTAAATAAGCTTCTCCTCATCTTTATTGAACAAGGATTACCTTTCAAGCATCAATAAAACCATTAAAATAGCCAATAAATATGGTATAATGGATAAAATTATTTCTTCTTTAACCAAAGGTCTCGGGTTCGATCCTTATTCATAAAAAAATTCTTAATAAGAAGCATTACTCCAGAATGGGGAATGGGACCCTATACAACCCAAATACAAAATCATCAAAATAGACAAATTCTAATATAGATATCAAACACCCATTAAATGAGACATATAAAAGACAATTAAGAAAAATATGAAGAAGAATCTTAAATGAGATTATGTTGTATCGAGTTCATCTGAACCCAATATTTTCAACATGAACATACATCTATGAATAAAATTCACTCAAATCACAACAAATAGCATATCTAAACTTAAGAGTTTACAAAATATAATGAGTTGAATATTAAGAATCTTAAAAATAAGAATTCTTAAAAATTTAAATTTTAGATCCATCTCTATCATAAAGTTAAAAGGTTTTCAAATATTAACAAACCAATTAAAAAGATGAAGAAGAATCACCAAATTGTATACCTCTAGATCTGCTCAAGGGAATGAGCTTTTTTATTTTTCAGATCTATGGAGAGGAAAAAAAATTGTGGCTGCTGAAAAAAAGAAAGGATAAGAATAAAGAGAAAACCTAATTCAATTTGTGTTACCCATTCTACCCCTTATATACTCCCAAACCGACTCAAGGATACATTCTAGAATCTTCCACCACGTGCAATGGACACGTCATCATTTATCAAATTCAGTAAGCGACGTCGTATACCGGAAATTTCTACTAAAACTCAGTTATCCTCCTCCATCTCTCCTTCTTTATGAAACTCTGTGAGCCATTGGGGAGCTTGAGGAATTGTTCCACTACTTGCAGTGAAGACAGCATCAGATCTAAGTGGATCGAAGAATTGTGAAACTGAAAAAAGGTAAAGGTAGAAAGCTACAATCTTTTTGATGTATGGAAAGAAGTTTCTTTATACAAGTGATTTTTTATGGGAAATAAATTATTTTAAGTTTGATGTAAATAGTTAATATATAATTTAAGGACTATGTAATATCAAAAAGACTTGTGAATATATTGTACTCATTTTAGTTCATATTAAGTTAAGTATTCAAAGTTCAAAATAATTGTTAGAATATCTATGTACACTCTATTCTCTTCAAAATTTTGTATGTGATTGTTGTTGGGGATGGTCTTTCAACATATTACTGAATTTTCAACTACACACTTATATTTCATGAGGGTCCTATTATCTCTTTGAACTACTTTAAGACGAAATAAATAACACCCTAAAACTAGACACCCACATTCTTAACATAACAGATAGACACTGTCAACTCAGCTATCAGGTGTGACTCTAAAATTTTGATTATAGTCTAGGAAGACACTTATGTCTTATCTCTTGAATTTACACATTACTTGTTAATTAATTTCGAATCTGGTGTGAAGATTTGAACTATAAATCAAGAAACTCCATTGACGTATGAAGGTTCCAAAATTGTAATCTTTTATGAGTTGCTGAGTTTGAATTCAAATATAAAAAATTTCATTTACAATTACTAATTTGTAGCAACTAAATTAAATCCTTTAAGAGAATCTCATTGTTGGTTCTTGAGTTTGAAAACATCTAGATTAATTGAATTGAGCTTTAAAAATAACTTGACAAATGAATGAGAAAATACATATCCGTGGACAACCATTGTTAAAGAGCTTCAAAGTTCGAGCATGAATATTCGAATTTGCCGGTGAATTCATCTTCTATAGTGATTACTTCCTCGTCATAGCCGACTCAATCGATTAGTTTTTCTGACAATATAAACATAGCTCAAGTTATATGTGGTCCCTTAAAGTTGTCTGCATATTTCACTTAGACATTTCAACCATGGGTATGTGTTGTGCCTATTGAACACCTCATTTGTTCAAAAGTCATTCATATTAGACACAAAAGACTGACATGACAAAAATGTGTACTCTCTTTAAGCATGTAAAGCTATTTTTTTTTTAAATCACTAACTTATACACCTAAATTAATTTAAAAGAAAAAAATCAATTAACAAAAACAAAGGAAAGAGTCGTCTTCTTTCCCGTCCCAATATTCCCCTCCCTTCAACTATTCTCAATTTCTCATCCACCATTTCCATCAGTTGTTTTACACACACACGCAAACTTACCCCACCCCCTCCACTTTTCTCTTTCTCTCACCCTCTACCGCTCTTCTTTTGTTTTTTCCTTCTTTTTTATTATGAAGATTTAATCTCAAATATTTCAGTGAAACTCCATTTATTTTGATGAGAAAAAATATGATTTTAACTTTTTTGGATAAAAGTTTGTTATTATATTTACAATTTTGATAAATAATTACTATTGAAAAGAAGATTGTCGGTAAGTATATATGTTATGGTATTGTTGTCGTGCCGTTCCAGTAGTGAAGGTAATGAGTAAGAGCTTTTGATGCTATCAAAATAAAAGAGAATGAGTATTTAGCTTGGGTGGACAACAATGATGTGTTGTCTATGTTGGTGAAAGGGATATATTCAATGGAGGAGAAGAAAGAGGTGGGGTGATGGTTTACTAGCGTCGCCACTCGCCGGTGAAGAGGAAATGAGTCTCGAAGAAGAAGAAGAGAGGGGAGGGTTAATTTAAAATATAAGTTCTTATTTTCATAAAATTATTTTTTGATTATTTAAATAGAGATTTTAAAAAAAAATTGAATCAAATGCCACGTGTCATAATTTCATTGGTAAATTTGTTATGTATTAGTGTTTGAGATACATACATCTTGTGTTTGTCAACTGATTATCATTTTATGTCAAATAGGCATAAATTTGTTATATTTAAGTGTTCAAAAAAAGAAGATGTTTTATGTCGAATATGTATAAATTTGTTAATATTTAAGTGTTCAATAGGAAGAAGACTACATTGAGATGTTTAAGTGAAATATGCAAACAACTTTAAAGGGTCACATATGACTTAAGCCTATAAATGTTTATCATCTATCAAAGATTAGGGTTGTTGGAACTATTGTTTCTTCTCTCCATAAAGTGAGAGGGAAAGTAATTTCCTCCATTAATAGAGGATTATTTTGTTTATAAAAATAATATATATATTTATATATATATATAATTAAATAGAATATTTATATATATATATAATTAAATAGAATATATATATATATATATATATATATATATTCTATTTAATTATAACATAAATAGAATATATTTTTTTTGTTTTTTTGTTTCTTACTCTCACAAAGAGAGTGAAATGCATTCTCTATGTCATGTCATCGCTTAAAGGATTACTTAGGGCCTATTTGAATTGACTTTTGGCTTATGACTTATAAGCCAAAAGTCATAAGTTAGGATTTCTAACTTATGACTTTTGACTTATTTTTGTTATTTTGGCTTTAAAATAAGTCAATCCAAACGGGCACTTATTCAGTGTTAAAATAGTTCAAGGGTGTAGTAGAACCTTCGTGAAAAATATGTGAATAGTTGAAAAATTGGTCATAGCTTCGGGGGAACATTTGACATTATTTAAAATAAATAAATTGTTCAAAGTTTAAGAGAATTGCTAAAACTTTTTTTTTTCATATTTGCCTTTCATTCAATAAAGTTTTTAATTGTCTTACATTTTCTATAAAAATAAATAAATCTGAAAAGTGATTAATTTTTTTCTGAGATAAAACATAAGTATCCCTGAATTATATTTAAACTTAACTAGGGTCTCCTAAACTCATTTTTCTATATTTTCTTACAACACCTTATGTGACTCCACTTTCCTAAGGCCATTATTGAGACACTAGTAACCAATAGGAAGGGGTCACATGTCTTTAATAAAGTTAAGATTGTGATTATTCTGAGAAAATGTCCAAAATAGTCCCTCATCTTTGGATTAAGATTCAAAGTCATCCTTGAGTTTTTACATGGAACATTAATAGTTCCTCATGATTGCAATATTGGTGCACTTTTGGTCTTCCTTCAAAATTTTGCCTATTTTTTAAAATTAATTTTATTCATAATTTATGTATGAAATGTTTAATAGTCATTTTATATATTTAATAGAAATAATAACTCAATGTGAGAGATTGTGAGAAGAAAAACACTTTATTTTGTTTAGTAGAAATTGTATTGCAGGTAAAGTCGAGAGCTTCATCACAACGATTTCATGTACAATAGTACAAATTTTTCTTTTCTTGCAATGTCATATGTTAAAATGTTCTTAGTTTAGCTGCAGTAATATATATACTGAACATAACAAGATGTTCTTCTTCTCACCTTCTCTCACATAGAATTATTGTTTCTACTAAATATATAAAAAGACGATGAGACATTTCTTACATAAAATTATGAACAAAATTAATGTTAAAAAATAGGCAAAATTTTAGGAGATGACTAAAAGTGCACCAATATTGCAAGGCATAATACATAAATTGGACCCTAAACTTGGCTTCAAATTTTAAGTATGACCTCTAACTTTCATAGTGCACAAGTAGACACTTTAACTATTCAATTCTTAAACAAAAAATCACGTGAATCCAACAGCCAAATTGTGTGATATACAAACGCTCCTACGTGGCTTATTGAGCCACTCAGTGGCTGCCACGTAATTAAAAAATTACACGTATTTTACAATTAAAAAAAAGAAGAAATTAAAATACAAAAGGATAGGGTCGTATTTTCTTTTCCCAATTTGCTCGATTTTCACTCAACATCAGCGGAGCCCTAGCCCTAATTTCTTTGCAAATCAAAGTAAAATTGTGAAGATTTGACATAAAAAAATGACCAAAAATTGTGCACAAAAAGAGAAAAAAAGCTTGAGTACTAGAATTAGGAAGAAGAAGAAGAAGAAAAATGGGATTTTGATTTGAAAAAAATAAATATATATTTAAAAGGAATTCATTAAGGGTAAAATTGTCATTTTCGTTTTTTTTTTTTTTTCTGTTGTGGGCCTTGAAAAATATCCCTGACGCGCCTGAATTGCGTCTCAATCACGCGTTATGCCAGGTTGGATTCGCGTGTTTTTTGTTTAAGAATTAGATAGTTGAAGTGCCTACTTGTGCACTTTAAAAGTTAGAGATCATACTTAAAATTCTAAGCCAAATTTAGGGTTCAATTTATGTATTATACCAATATTGCAAACATGAGAAACTATTAGTGCTCAATGTAAAAATTCAAGAATGACTTTGAGTCTTAAGCCAAAGATATGTAGTATTTTGGGCCTTCTCTCGATTATTCTTGCAAATTTCATATTTGCAGCAACTCTCCCTCTTCCTCTTTCTCCCTACCATGGTTGTTGTAATTTCATGCTAAATCATTTCAGAATTTTTCTAAATAGCTCAAAGTGTTAAATTTGAGCTCTTCACTATGTCTCGCTTCATTTGAGATACAACCCACCTAAAACATAAGTCTTTTGCAGCGATTCAAATATTTAAAATCGAGCTTTCTGTAGCTTTAATGGTGGATTATTATCACAATTTTAAATCATTGGCAATTACATCTTTCAACTTCAAATGTTTTTCACCAGCAGATCCTATCAAATGAAATCTGGCCTTCAAAAATTCAAATATTACCAGCGCCCAACTTGAAATTGAAGCTCAAGAGATTTGTGTTAATGGAGGTTTCATTCAAACTCTTTTAAAATAGTAGCTAAACCCATTTTCTCTTTATGCTTAGATTTAAATCTCATACACTACAACTATTATCCCCCAACCACTACCAACAGATTTTAACTCTAACAAGGAACCAATAAATGAATCCTTCAAACTCGTTGCTTAAATCATACGAACTAAATTCCTTGGATGAAATTGAAGAAGAAAGATGTTTGAATTTTTGGAAAACAAATTGTTAAAGTGAAAACTTAAAAGGACTTTTTGATAAAGTATATTTTTTGGAAAGTTAAAAAGCTTGGTAAAGACAACACATGTCACTTATCTGGACCAAGATAACACGTCAACTCAAAAGAAGTAAGAAAATACGAAAAAAAAATGAGTTTAGGAGAATAATAGAACCTTAGTTAATTTTTTATATGACGCTGAAATTATGGATATTGTTTAGGAGAATATTTATGCCTTAGCCTTTTCTTTTTTTTTTAAAAAGTGTCATACTTCAACAATTTACTTACGGAGTATTGCTATAATGAATACTTCTTTGATGGCAAACAATGAATGTTAAAAACACTGTAATCAAAAGCATAGAGAGTGTAGATATCAAAAGTACATTGATATATATTTGTTTCATTCTTTTCAAAATCATGCATGTCCCAACATCTTGCACATTCATACGACCATACCATAGTAGATAAGTCGCACATGTGCTGCATTTTAGAACTTGCGTTTTGAATCTCCACCAACCTTGCCTACTTGCTTGCCAACAATGTCAAGACGTCCTTTCCTCCTTCAAGGCACCCATTTTAATTTCATGGGTAAACAATACAAATTTCTTACGTGTGCTTTCGTGGGTTTTTGAAAGTATGTTTTGTGTCAAATTTCGGTTCATATATACATATATTTGGCGTGTTCAAATATATGTATTTCAGATACATTGATCAAAATTAGATGTAATTTATTTTAGCTATTCGCTAATAAAGTGAATTCACATATATCTGGGATACATTGACTTTCTCGTAATTATATTTCTAGGAATGTATCTGGTATCCCAAATACATGTATCTAGTGTGATTCACATGTACGTGAATACACAGACTCTCTCACCCCTCAGACCTTGTTCTTCTCTCTCGCTCCTCTCTCTATATATATATATATATATTATTTCAATATGTATCTGCTAGTAAAGAATACATGTATCTAGGTGCATCTAAATTGAATTCTGGTATGAGATTATTAATTAGGAGACAATTTATTATTATTTCATTTCAAACTATATAGACGTATGAAATTATTAATTAGGGACTTGCGAAATCATTGTAGACAATGTTAGATTTTCAATTTGATTTAGGATTGATTCAGAGATCATACCTTCTTTTTTTTGCGTTGGTTCATCAATGGCTAAATACAATTCTAGCAATAAGAGGGTACTTGAAACAAACACAAATACATGGTATATTTGTGTGCATGTGTATTTATGTATTTTCCCTCCGTTTTCTAAGTAGGGGAGTGCATTCGGTTTTTCGATTTGGTTTTGCACTATTCGGTTTGGATTTTTCGGTTTTTGGTTTTGTAAAAGTGTAACCCAATCCGATCCAAAATAAATTTGGTTTGGTTTGGTTTTCCTCTATTCGATTCGGCTTTTTTCGATCTGGTTATTCGGTTATGTCAATAATTAATAATCTAACCAAAGTAATAATAATTAATCCCTTAAATATACTTTCTAATATAAATCATAAGTAAAACTTAAAACACAATACTTATAGTATTATAGATGTAATTCAAACATAAAATATAAACGTAATCATCATGAAAGGCAATAACCAAAAAGGGACAAAAGTGGTTAACTCCAACTTAATTCTAAACCTAAACATTATATATATATATATATATAATTCGGGTTTTTTCAGTTTTTATTTTTTAAAATCCGAAACCAAACCAAAAAAACAAACAAAGTAATTTATTAATGCAAAACCAATCCGAAAAACCAAAAAACCAATCCAAATAAAAATTCGGTTTGATCTAATTTGGTAATTCGGTTTAATCCGAATAGTGCACACCCCTACTTCTAAGTATATATTTATGCATAAGATACATTAAATATTGATTTATTTGTGGAATATATCAGTGCATATGTAATCCTAGATACATTATATCATGTATCTTTATTACCAAATATATGTATCTGAATATACTATATGAAAGTGATATTGAATACATCAAAATCAAATTAAAACTTAATACACTAGATGAGATTGATACGGTATATACTGAATACAAATAAATACATTAAATTATAAAACACACATACAAAAAGACATTGTGAATCACGAATACAATGGGTTGAATTTCTATGAAATAGAACAATAAGTGACTTTGAAACTAATATGATAGAATGTAAACGTTTTGTTAGGTTTCCTTGGCTCGGGGCTACGTAATATCTTCACAAGTTGATATAATCTTGATTTTATCTTTATTTAATGAGACCAGTCACAATAGATCTTAAACTATCAAAATTAGAGCAAATTTGACATGCATGTATTTGAGATATACTTTATTCGACATGTGAGATATAATTCAGAAGTCAAATAAATTATGTAATTAAGTAAACTATTATTTCATTAAGTAACTAACATCTATAATAACATGTTTATAAATTTTTCTCTGAAGTATTTGATAAAGATTCAAATTACTCATTTTTAATAAATTTAAAAAGTCAAAGCTGTTCAAAAATAGATTTATGAGATTATGTTAAACCTAATATTTTTGAATTTTCTGTATGAATTCAACTTTCTTTTTTAGATGAAACTCCACTTCTTTCTCACTTTTATATCTGTGTATTAATTTTTAGGTATTACACATAAATAAATATTTTAACTTGATCACAATTATCAACTAAATAGTTTAACTTTAAAAATACACATTTAGACAATTTAGCTTGCTTTAAGTTAGCCTAGCAAACATTCCAAATTTGAGAATGCTATATCTAAAATACACCCCCAAAGATATTACATATGCATTTTTTAAAGTTAAGGTGTTTGTCAAACACATATGTAGGGGTGTACAAAATCGAATCGAAAATCGAATCAAACCGCAAATCGAGTCAACCCGAAAAAAAAACCCGACTAGTGGTTTGGTTTGACTTGGTTTGGTATTGTAAAAAAATCCGACTATATTTGGGTTGGTTTGATTTTAACTAAAAAAAACCAACCCGAGACCAAACCAACCCGACATTATATATGTAATTTTAAAATTTTATTTTATACATAAAAATATTTACTTTGATATAATTTTAAAATATTTCTTATACTATTTCATAGTTTTTATCTTTTAATATATTATTTCAAGTTTAAAACTTAGAATTCGAAATGGTCAAATAAAGATTATAGTTCATAAATGTTGATAATTATAATAAAACTTGAATCAAAGTCAAATTAATACTAATGCAAAAAGAAAATCAATTCAACACTAAGAATGACAATAATATTGAATATTTGTTCTTTAGTTTTACATTGGTTTAGACAATTAAAATACATAATCTAATTTTAATTTTCCTTAAATATTTAGTAATGTAACT
>JAJOOO010020535.1:0-24005 GCA_029582685.1 Solanum piurae
ATATGTTATTTATGTAACTATATACTTCGGTATGGTAGTTGGTATTTCGGTATGTTATTTATAAATACCAAATATCATACTGAATACAAAAAAATTAAAATGTATACCATATATCATACCAAATACCATAATATCAAAATCACACTATTAAAAATTTCGATATGATATGATAATTCGATGTATACCATACCATGCCCACCCCTAGTTTCAATTCATATAAATGAAATGCATCTGTTTTTTTCCATATTAAATTAAATTGATCACTCATATTTTCTTAAATGGATAAATATGAACTTCAACCTATTTAAGCTCATACAAAGATGGACAAAATGAGTAAACATGAGAATCCATATATACCCACATATGACTTACTTATCATAAAATTCCCTAATTGCGCTGAAACTCTTTTTATAAAAAAAATTTGGGTGTGGTTGGGAGGTGTCCAGGGGTGGGGGTCGGGTTGGCAAAAAAAAAAGTTTTTTTTAAAAAATAAATTTGGGGTTGGGGGTACAGGGTAAAAAAATTAAATTTCATTTTTTTTTATGAAAAATTATTTTAAAAGAAATAATAATATAGGGGTAGGGTGGGGTGGGGTGGTAGGAGTTGAGGTATTAACAATTTAGCTTTGATTTAATAATTTTTTATTGTAGGAGATTAAAGTGGGTTACAACCATTTTACCCAAATCATATTTGATCAAATCTATATTTACCTATATTCTATATAGGCGGATTGTGATTCAATCCATTTTAACTCAATTCATATTTAATTTATCAAAATCCGATCCGATCCAATCCACCCATTTACCACTCCTACATCCTAACTATAATTTTCTTGTTGCACAATACATGATTTTCATCTCTATTGTGCAACAAATTTGTTATAGTCAAATGGGTTGGATCTTCAATTGTATCCCAGATTCCAGCTAGAATAAAAGGTCTAATATTTAGTGAAAGCCCACTCTCTTCTCCTTTGGTTTGAACTTTCGATTCATTCAATTCAGACGTGTTTTTTTTTTCTTTTTTTCTGAGCACGAATTCAAATTAATTCCAATAAAATACATTATTTTTTTATTTTTTAAAAAATATTTTTCTATTTTTGTTTATCACTATTAACATTTCTAGAAAAAATAATTTATTTTTTCCATATTTTATCCACTATAATTGAAGATCTGTACGTTTTTTTAGGTTTCATCTCTACTACTTAGCGGAGTCCTTTTGACAGTAATTAACATTCATAAAAATATATTATTAATAATGAGAAAAAAAATTCACTCCCACGTAGAATACCTTGTTTTCCTATTTATTTTATTAGAAGAAAGTCAAGTTCGTTTGAACATTCTATATTTTTTTATAGTAACATTTTACAAATGTGAAAAAAGTCCGTCACATGGTATACTATATACTTTCCACAAGCTTTCTAGAGTCTCAAACTTTTGAAAGTTTTTTTTTTCTCTTTGGTTTTCTTGACCAATACTTACGTTAAAGCACGATTAATCTGATACGCACATTACATGCTTCATTTTTAGAAATAATGTTTTCAACAAGATTTTTTTTATTAGGCTTGAATTCGAGACTTGTGATTAACATATAGAGGAATCCAAACTAACTCACCACAACTCATGTTGGTGACTTTAGTTTATTTAGGAACTAATAGTAAATTATATTACAGTAAAACCTCTTTAAATTAATACAGGCGGGACCATGAAATATTATTATTTTGTAGATGTATTATTTAATCGATAAATTAATATTTATTAATTTCTAGAGTGTTCGACACCGAAAAAATTGGTCAGGAATGGAATCTCAAAGAATTTAAAAGAACCCACTTGTGAAAACGTTATTCATGAACTTGAGGTCATGATTAATGATCTCGGTTACCGCAATAAAATGAACGCTTATAACATATTGGATGAGTTAAAATGATACATTTTCAGAGGTCCAGAGCTTAGAACAAATTGTGGATATCATTGGAAAAACAATATTGATGATAAAGTTGAAGATGATACAATACATTTGGAACCAGTACTCGTAAGGAAACACTTGCATCTAGAACTCTTCACAATTTTATGGTGCAATTAGAAAAGACAACATCGAAACTTTTGGATGCAATAAGAAAAGCTAGAAATGAACTTCAACTAGATTTAAATTTTAACAAAAAACAGAACATAATAGAATCATATTTCACTAAATTTTCTTAGATATATTTGTACTTTTAAAGAATTATTAATTTATATTATTAATGGGACTATATATTTATATAGGAGTCTTCTGAAAATATATTATCTTATCGAAACGAGTGATTTTTTCCATTGGACCAAGTTGGGACCTGAAGAAATTATTATCTTAAAGAACCGAATATTAATTTAATGAAGTTTTACTATAATTCTAATCAACAAAGTATTCTAGTGGCACACGTAATTTGAAAAGTCTTTAAAATATTTGTCAATGAAAAATTTTCGTGGGCTATTTAAAGAAACAATTCCCTACTAGTTAAGTAGTTGAACAAATAAAGAAAAGTACAAAACCAATGGCAAGCACAAATTTAGTTAGAGTTTAGAAAAAACACGCAACTAGTCATTCATTCTAATTAATTCCCCTTCTCATCTCTTTAGATCGAGATTGATAAAAGAATCTAATCGAAGTTGGTCTTGTGTTAATTTCGCCCTATGGATTTCAAGAATCCCATCAACGAATACTATCACTATATTACGTATACACTTCTTACCATAGTGTTATTGTATATTCTCTTGTTAACCTCTTCTTCCAAGAGCAACAATTTTGCTTTATATCCTAGTCAACCTACAAAAACGGTAAGCAACTAATTAACCATACTACTTGTTTTATTTTCTCTCAATTTTAACAAGTATTTCATCAATGATTAACCATATGTTATTAATTCCAGTTTAACATGAAAATGTATGGAGATGAGCTTGAAGAAGCATTAGTGGGAGCTTCAACGGAAGACAAGATGATAATTATCGCAATTGTAAATAAGGCATATGTGGAGGGAGATAAGCCGATGTTAGATATTTTCTTGGATGGTTTTTGGCTCGGAGAAAGTACCGATGATTTAATAAAAAACCTTTTGATCGTTGCGATGGATCAAATATCATATCGAAGGTGCAAATTCCTCCATCTTAATTGTTACAAGCTCGAAACGGACGGTGTGGATTTCGTTGGGGAGAAATTATATATGTCGAAAGACTTTATAAAGATGATGTGGCGAAGAACCCGGTTCTTAGGAGATGTTCTAAAGCGTGGTTATAGCTTCATCTTCACGGTAAACAACATTCATTAACTATTTGATTTAGTTTTGATTTTAACTGATAAATTAGAGATATAAATTTTATAATATTTATATATTATAAATATTATAATTAATTTAAGTTTTTAACTTTACCATTTTCTCAAGCCCAACTATAATAATCCTAAGTCCAAGTCCATCAAAATTCTTTTTAGTCTTTACCTACCTTACTTCACATAAAATAGTCTCACTTTCTCTTAATTGAATCACTTTGTTCGTGTAATGATAACTCTAGTATTACTTAATTGCTTAATTGAACCGACAACAGTTTTTATGTGGCTTTTTCATTAGGTGTTTGTGTCTATCGAAATATGTACGTCCTCAAAAAATTATTAATTGCAAACCGAATAAACCAGAAAAACTGATCCAAACCGACGGTTATTTTTTTGTTTGGTTTGATTTTAGAAATTTAAAAAACCAACAAGATTGGTTTGGTTTTAATTTTAATCAATAATCGATCTACATCGTACCACGAACACCCTAGGTATATGTAACTGTTTATAAAACTGTCTTGCGTGTTGCCTCACGCGGTTGAATATAAGACCATTCAAGTGTGGAATTTGTCACAAATTAGCAAACTTGCAGAATTTTCAAAGAATTCAACCGTGTCAATTAAAGAATGAAGAAGGCTAAAAAATGATTTCGGATTATCACAAAAGGTTTAAATATATCTTGGGACCAGAGTTGATTTTTGTTCTATGTTTAGATAGTAAAAATTAATTAACACAATTTAATTATTTTCTACGCTGACTCTAATATAATGCTAAGCAAAACCATATTTGTCGATCTCAATAAGTTGATATTATTGTTTAATTAATTTGTGTTGAACAGGACACTGATGTGTTATGGCTAAGAAATCCATTCACAAATTTGAGTCACAACAAATCCATCGATTTGCAAATCAGTTCAGATAATTTCAATGGCAATGAATGGTCCAAGGCCAATCCTATTAACACGGGGTTCTACATGATCAGATCAAACAACAAAACTATCGCGTTGTTTGATAATTGGTACGCGAAAAAAGACAATTCCAGTGGATTAAAAGATCAGGACGTTCTGCAGAAGCTAATACGTGGAAGAGAATTTCGAAATTTAGGCCTTAAATTGAGGTTCTTGGACACGATTTATTTTAGTGGATTTTGTCAAAATAGCAAGGAAGTTAAAGCTGTTCTGACTGTTCATGCTAACTGTTGTAGAAGAATTAGTGCCAAAATGGCTGATTTGACTGCAGTTATTCATGATTGGAAGAGATTTAGGAGCGCCACCCTAAATGAGACGTTGACGTTCCAGTGGACGCCTCATGATCATTGTCGGGGTTCCTGGCGAAATTGAGGATATCGTATGATCTGATGTTTGAGAAATTTTAATAATTATGGTTACAAAAAAAATTCAAATTCAATCTTGTGATTTTGTAGCGAGGTAGTGTATTTTTTGTAAATGCGTAATACAATATGATTACATATTTTCACGTGGTAATTTGTGTAAGCTGCAAAAGCATAGTGCCATAGCCCATAGTCACATTTGTTTGTTCCATTAAGCGAAGATCTAAAAGGACACAAACTTTTTTTAATTATATTCTTATGTTTTAGAATAATAAATAAGTATTTTCTGGATATGCTTTCTCTCTCGGTGCACGTTAGCGTAACCTGCGCCCACCATGGGTAAGAGAGCTCGGATACCCAGTCAAAAGGAGATAATGGCGAGGGAAGCTCAAGACATGAAGGGGAACTCTCAGAGAGGTAAAAAACCAGGTCCGGTAGGGGGGGGGGACTGTGGAGTCGGGCATGAAGGTAGATGAATCAGGTTCAAAATTAGGTGAATCCAGAGGTAGAGAGGAACTAAAGTCAATCAGTGCAGATCCAGCTTCAGTGCAACTGCAAAACAAAGAAAAAGTAACAAGGGTAATGTCGAAGGAGATATTAGAGCAGACCAATGGAACAGTGCCATGCAATCAGGAACACCAACAAAGTAATGTAGTGGGAATATGGAATGAGATTGTACAAACATCTAGGGGGGGATTCAGGTGGAATCTATTAGTAGTAGGCACTCCTGGGCAGATGAAGTGGAGGAGGAAGTTGCTTCGCAAGGGAAGAAGAAATCGATATGGGATGATTTTGACATAGCAAAGTTATCAAATGCAGGGTACAAGTTGGAGTATGTAGAGCCTCCAAAACAAGGGGAAGACCAAATGGTGGAAATAGAATTGGAGGATATCAGATCTGAGATAAAATTTTGGGGTAATGATGTAGTATGCTATGTGCTTGGAGCTCACCCACCCTTCCAAGTAGTGCAGGGGTTTATTCAGAGGCTATGGGGAAAGCATGGGATTGATAAAGTATCAATGTTGAAAAATGGAGTGATTGTGGTGAGATTTGAGTCGGAAATAGGGAAACAAGAGGTGCTACAAGGTGGAATCTACCATTTTGATAACAAACCATTTATTGTTAAGGAATGGACACCAGATTTAGAGTTCACAAGGGAGGAACTGCAAACTGTACCTATATGGATCAAATTGCCAGGGTTGGATTTCAAATATTGGAGCAAGAAAGGGTTGAGTAAAATAGGGAGCCTGGTAGGAAGGCCGTTAATGGTAGATCATAATACAGAGGCAAGGAATGGGCTAAATTTTGCTAGAATGCTGGTGGAGGTATAAATGGGTGCACAACTACCAGATGAGGTAAGATTTAAGAATGAGAAAGGAAAACTGATAGAACAATCTGTGCAATATGACTGGAAGACAACACTATGCAGATTCTGCAATAAATATGGACATGTGGAGGAGGACTGTAGAATGAAGAAGAAGATATCGAAACCGGGTCAGATGAATAGAAAGAATGCAGCGAAACAAGGTGAAGGCATAGTGAAGCAGAAGCAAGCTACAGAGGTAGTTCAGAAACCAACACAGATAATTCAACAACACACAAGAGGGGATAAATGGATCATTATGAATAAGGAGGGCTGGCAAACTCCTGTAAGAATAAGGAAACCTAAGTCTCCAACAGGGTAGAATTCTCTAGTAATGAGTGAAAATTCATTTCACATTTTGCAGAGGAAGACTGATAATGTAGGGGATAGAAAAAATGTGGGTGGCCAGACTAATGAAAGGTCTGGAAATGGTTAACTTGCTTAGCTGGAATGTGAGGGGGCTAAATGACCCAAATAAGCAAAAGGAGGTAAAACTTCTTTGCAATGAGGAAAATGTGGGGTTGATAGGATTACTTGAAACAAAGATAAAGAGCGGAAAAATAGAAAAGTTGGCTGGGAAAATGTTTGTAGGATGGGAGTATACTACTAATTTGGAGTGCCACTATAATGGTAGGATATGGTTAACTTGGAATCCTGACTACTATAAAGTGCAAATCATTAGCAAGTGTGCTCAACAGATTACTTGTGAGGTAATGCTCATACCTCTCCAAATTTCTTTTGAAATTTCATATGTATATGCTTTTAACAGTAGGGAGGATAGGAAAGCATTATGGGATAGTTTGGGTACTCAAAGTAGAAGATGTGTAAAACCTTGGATGGTGATTGGGGACTTCAATTCAATATTGTCTAGTGATGATAGAATATGAGGAAATCCTATAGTGTGGTCTGAAATAGTAGATTTTAATGAATGTGTGATAGATTGTGGGCTGATGGTTTTCCCTACTCAAGGGAACATGTATACTTGGAGTGATAAACATGAATGTAATAGATTTTTTTTTAAAATTGACTGGGTTCTTATCAATAATGACTGGCTGGATAAAATGCCTTCCTGCAAAGCTATATTTATACCTGAGGGAATTAGTGATCACTGTCCTGCAAGAGTGAGTTTCAGTGAATGTTATAAGATTAGAAAATCTTTCAAGTTTTGTAATGTATGGGCAAAGCACCCACAGTTCAAGGAGATAGTAGAGGATGGTTGGAGAGTAAATATAAAAGGTTGTAAGATGTTCCAGGTGGTGAGGAAACTGAAATTACTGAAGAAGGAGTTGAGGCATCTACACTCTAACAACTTTCAGAACATTCTTACTGAAGCTAATGAGGACAGGGAGAAACTGAAGCAAGTACAAGGAAAATTACAGACCAATCCAAATAATATTGAGTACCAGCAGTTAGAAAGTCAGGCTTATCAAAAGTTCAGGACTTCTTCTTACTTAGCTGAATTGTTTCTGCAACAGAGAAGCAAAGCAACATGGATAAGATTGGGGGATGACAATACAAAGTATTTCTATTCAGTCATAAAGCACAGGAAATTGCAGCATGCCACTACACAATTGAAGAACATATCAGGAGTTTGGGAAAATGATCCTGCAGAGATTGCTAAATTAATAGTGGAGTACTATGAGGACATCTTAGGAAGGAAAATTGAGCATAGAATAAAGGCAGTAAGTGAACTAATATGCCAGGGGACTACACTTTCTGAGGGGCAACAAAATGAACTAATAAAGAATTTTGAGCCAAGTGAGGTGAAGAGAGCAATGTTCCAGATAGATAGAAATAAGAGTCCTGGACCTGATGGTTTTGGGAGTGGTTTCTATAGAGCAGCTTGGTCTATTGTGGGGGAAGATGTAACAAATGCAGTGCTGGAATTTTTTCAAAACAGCAGAATATTGAGACAGATTAATGCCACTAGCATAGCCCTCATTCCAAAGGTGGACATACCAGAATATGCTAGCCAATTCCGGCCTATTTCTTGTTGTAATGTGATCTATAAGTGCATCTTCAAACTTATTTGTAGTAGACTTAAGTCAGCTATAAATAGTATTGTAGCAGAAAACCAATCAGCTTTTGTGCAGGGGAGGTCAATGATGCATAATGTATTGATTTTTCATGACCTTTTGAGGCACTACAATAGGAAGAATGTGTCTCCTAGATGCCTCATGAAAATTGATTTGAAAAAAGCTTATAATATGGTGAGTTGGGATTTTCTAGAAGAAGTGCTAACTAGATTTGGTTTCCCTAGAAAATTTATTAAATGGATTATGTTGTGTGTAACTACAACTATGTTCTCAATGAAAGTAAATGGAGAAAATCATGAATTCTTTGCTGGGAGAAGAGGGCTTAGGCAAGGAGACCCAATATCTCCTTTATTATTTGTGCTGGTGATGGAATACTTGTTAAGAACTCTCCAAAAAATGAGTCTGCTATCAGATTTTAGGTACCATCCAATGTGCAAGAAGGTGAAACTGAATCATTTGATCTTTGTTGATGACTTGATGTTATTCTGTAAAGGTAATCTGGCTTCTGTAAACAGAGTAATGGAAGCACTATCACACTTTAGTGCAGCCACAGGTTTGGAAGCCAACATGGAAAAGTCAAGTGTCTTCTTAGCTGGGATTGATGATGATACAAGAAATCAGATCATTAAAAGGACTGGGTTTACAGTTGGAGAATTCCTTATAAAATACCTTGGTTTGCCACTTTCACCAAAGAAATGGAGGAAAACTGATTGTTGGTCCTTGATTGATAAAATTACTCAGAGGATAAAGGTGACATACTCCAAGAAGCTATCATATGCTGGAAGATTACAGGTGATAAATGATGTTCTATTTTCTATACATAGCTTCTAGGGAGCAGTGTTTATCCTACCCCAAAGTGTGCTAAAGGAAGTAGATAGTTATCTGTGGGGCAGTTCTGATGAGGAAAAGAAGAAGGTTGCACTGGTCTCGTGGGATAAAGTGTGTCATCCTAAAAGACGAGGTGGATTGAATATAAAGGGAAGTAATACTTGGAATATAGCTTCAGTGGGCCAATTAATATGGCAGATCATAGAGAACAAGGAAGCTTTGTGGGTTAAATGGGTACATGGTATATATCTAAAGGATGAAATTTTAATATGGAATCACAAGGTCCCTACAGAGTGTAGTTGGTATTGGAGGAAACTTAATGCAATTAAGTATCAAATGCAGGAATGGTACTGCCAGGGAAAATACAAACTGACTCAAAGTGGAAAATATTCTATTACAAGAAGCTATCAGGCATTATTAGGACATAGGCCACACATGAAAATTGCTGAGTTGATTTGGACTGTTGTGGCTCTACCTAAGCACAGATTTATGGTGTGGTTGGCAGTGCAAGATCGACTACTCACTCAGGAGAGGAAATTGAGATTGCATATTCCAGTTGAGGATAGTGACTGTTACCTATGTGATGAGCAGATTATGGAGACCACAATGTATTTATTTGAAGAATGCAGCTGGACAAAAAGTGTATGGCAAGAGTTGATGAAGTGGGCAGGTATTACATTGACAAATAATGGAATTAAGCAGGTACTAGAGTGTATAAAGGTGAAACACTGGAAGCAGTTTCAAAAGGAGGTTGTTGCAGCGATAAGTGGGGCGATACTTTATCATATTTGGAGAGCTAGAAACTGGAAAAAAATTAATAGGAAAAATGTACATAGAGAGGAGGTAGTAACACAAATTAAGAAGGAGTTGATAGAGAGATTGTATTTCTTAAGTAAATCAAAGAAGGCAAGAAATTGTAGTTTTTTCATTCAGCACTTACAATGTATTTAGTTATTTTTTGTAGGAGGCCTAAGTCCTTTCAGCAGGAATGGGTGCTCTTTATTTTGTAATTGTTTTTGATGTTATGGTAATGTTTACAGTGGTTACCAAAAAAAGAGAATAATAAATAGGAAAATTACTAGAAGCAAACTTGTCGAGTGCAAACCTATGTAAGAAAAAAAATACACTTGTGCTTGTCAAAGATAGTATATTATAAAAGTTGTCTTGTTCATAGGGATTGGTATCAAATAAATTTTGATCGATAGTACTATACATGAAAATAATTCTTGTAGTTGAGGTGATTATACACCATGAGTATTGTAATGAAAATTAAATAAATAAAACACTCATGAGATATTCGAGAAACGATCTGTAAATGATTGTTAATAATGAGACAAACTAAGACAATATATGAATATATGATCTCTATTAAAATTTTTATTAAAATTAATCTAAATACATGATTAATAGTATATATCCAACCTAGATTAATTAATGAAAACGTATATGTGAGGGAACATGCTGGGAAGGGGTTAATTTTGGCTTAGCCATCTCAAATTTTAGTTCACAAATGCCTAATTAAGGAGATAATATCTTAGATGGTCACTCAACTATCAATTTTTCTCTCAAAAAGTCACTCAACTATGAGTATTTATCTCAGAAAATCACTCAATTATAATTTTCAACCCAAAAGTCACTCAACTATGAGTTTTTCTCTCTGAAAGTCACTCAATTATGGAAATTTTACTTACAAAGTCACTCAATTTTATTTAATTATTTTTCATTAAAATTTGCTAATATGAAATTTTATCTAAAATCCAAAATTTTAAAAATAAAAAATAACTATTTGAATTGTTTTAATAACTTGACCAACTAAAAATATAACATTAATTTATAGTTACTCAATTATGTTGTTATCTCAATTAATTATTATTTTTATTCTAAATTAGACAGTAGCTCTCGTTAACAATTAACACTAATTGGCCAAAAATCCAAATGTCTACTGAGAATTCATTAGTTTCTATATCAATTATCTAACAGTTTTTGCCACTGTGGATGAGTGGATTGTTGGGTTAGGGAGGCGATTAAGGCGTCATGCGGGAAGCTTATAATTTGTAAATCATATGACGATAAATTAGATGACAAATAAAACTATACTAAAAGATATAATATTATTATATGATATGACCAATTGGCTTACATATTATAAAACTAATAAAAAACCTTAAAACTGTAGAGAGAAAATTTCCCCATAAACTAAACTCTTAAACGTCTACATTGTGGATACTATTGTGTTATGCTATGAGAATAGAGATCTTCAATTTATAGATCTCCAATTTTTTCCTCTAAGGAAAGAATAAACCAAATATGAAATAATATTATATTTTCTTTTCCGGAAAAGTAAAAACATTTATGGTAATGTTTTGTCTTTTCTTTTAGGATATAAACTTCAAATAAGGTAAGAAAATCAGGGCAAAACCCTAACAAATCTCCCCTTTTGGCTGGATTTTCTTGAAAAAACTTGATCCATCTTCTTCACAATATGCATGATATCTTCGTTCTCACATAGTCTTCATCACTGCTGCTTGCCATAGTTAAAAATAAAGTTTAAAATATATGGGTTAAAAATAGTTTTAAAATATATATTTTTATTTTCAAAGATGCAGCAACAGGAATGTTGAAAATATGGTTTAAATCTCTTACCCACATGTAGTTGAACAAAAATCTTATTTATCATCAAATTGGTTGCAAATTGATTTGAAACCGTCTTGAACCTGTCTTCAACCTCATTCAAGCATTAGATCATTGAACCATCAGATCTTCGAACCAAGTGCTCTGATACCACTTGTTGGGTTATGGAGGCGATTAGGGCGTCATGCGGAAGCTTATAATTTGCAAATCATATGACGATAAATTAGATGAAAAATAAAACTATACTAAAAGACATAATATTATTATATGATATGACCAATTGGCATACATATTATAAAACTAATAAAAAACCTTAAAACTGTAGAGAGAAAATCTCCCCATAAACTAAACTCTTAAGCATCTACATTGTGGATACTATTGTGTAATGCTATGAGAATAGGGATCTTCAATTTATAGATCTCCAAATTTTTCTTCCAAGGAAAGAATAAACCAAAATGGAAGAATATTATATTTTCCTTCAGAAAAGTAAAAACATTTATGGTAATGTTTTGTCTTTTCTTTTAGAAAAATATAAACTTCAAATAAGGTAAGAAAATCAGGGCAAAACCCTAACATGGATAACTTACGAAGATTTTCTTTACTATTTTTTGTCCCTTCGACTTCGATTCATTTGCCTCACTTTTACTCCGCCTATCAACTGATATAACAAAAGTGATTACAAATCAATATACTGATACTTTTAATCCCGAGTCATCAAATGATTTAAATTGATATTTTTTATTTCTTAAAATTTTAATTTTAAATAAAAAATTTATATTAACAAATTTCAATTAAAAAAATCAACTAAATAGATTGAGTGACTTTGTAAGTGAAACTTTCTTAGTTGAGTGACTTTCTGAGAGAAAATCACATAATTGAATGATTTTTGGGTTAAAAATTATAGTTGAGTGACTTTCTGAGATAAAAATCCACAATTGAGTGACTTTTTGAGAGAAAAGTTCAAAGTTAAGTGATCATCTGAGATATTATCTCCCTAATTAAGTATGAAGTCCTCGCTGTGAAATGTTAAAAATAAGAATAAATATTATGTAGAATAAAGAAGAATGATCATTTTTCGAGTAAGAAAGTACACAATTCCGTGAATAACTGAGAAAATGTAAGTGGTAATATTTTTAAAAATATCTTATCATAGCTAGAATTGTGATATTACCAAAAAAATAATTAGGAATCCCTATAACATATTCAATGTATCGATGATCATAACTATGGTTAAGGTTCATTTTTAGTTACATAAACTTAAACCATTAATTTTAAAGTTGGATATGTATTTCTGGATCTCTTATTTAAGTAAAAAAAAGAGTTTTAAAAAATGGAGAGAAGTCGAATTCATAGTTGGTAAGTAATAATAAGAATCAAATTATCTAGTATAACATTGTAACAAAAATACCTTTTAGCGGTAATAAATATACACATTAATAAAGAGCGTTAAAGTCTTTATCGATATTAGTTAATTGTCATTGAATCTAATGTCGCTAAAGGCTTTAGGGATATATACAAAGAGTGTTAATTACCGCTAAAAGTATATATTTAGTGGCAATTAAGTATTACCGTTAATTAATTATCGCTAAAGATCATTTTTATAATTTTGAATGTGAAAAAAAAGATACTCTACTTAAGATTATTTTATTAAGAGTATCTGCCAAATGTTGGCTAGTAATAATATGGGACAACTGTTTATTTCATCTCAAGTTTGTGCCATTATTTATTCCAAATAAAAATAAAATATTACAAGAGTCAAATGTTGGTGGACACTTGGACTATAATAGGTGTCCAATAAATCAAGCATAGTTGATATTATTCTTATTGCTCTACATATAAAAAAACAACACATGATGTTCACTAAGTTGGCAATGAGAAAACTCCATCAAAATCCCTTCACAAAACTTTTTTCAAAATCATTTCTTAGGCCTTGCAAATCTATCATCCCCACTACAACCATGATCAATAACACCAAAAATAAAGTCATAATTGATCATAGTCACCATATTATATACATCATTTTGTTATTTAGTCTACTTATTATTTCCATTTTCTTGACTTCTCCAAGTATTAACACCCCCTCCTTCTTTCCTTTGCAACTCTCACTCTTTAACCCCTCAAAACAGGTAAAAATAAATCATTCTACCCTACATTACTCTTATGTAGTTCATTAGCGTTTTTTTCGTGTATATGTTGGACTCTATTTATTCTGAATATCTACTAACTCTGAATCTTGAATTCGTCTATGCAGATAAATGAAAGAGTGTATTATAAAGATGATCTTGAACGAGCATTGGTGGGAGCATCAACGGAGAACAAAACGGTAATAATAACTATTGTAAATAAAGCATATGTAGAAGGAGATAAGGCAATGCTAGATCTATTCTTGGATGGTTTTTGGCATGGAGAAGGCACTAGGGAATTAGTGAATCATCTTTTGATTGTTGCCATGGATCAAACATCTTATGAACGTTGTAAATTCTTACGTCTTCATTGTTACAAGCTCGAAACGGACGGTGTGGATTTTGGTGGAGAAAAATTGTTCATGTCTCAAGATTTTATCAAGATGATGTGGAGAAGAACTTTGTTCTTGAGTGATGTTCTTAAACGAGGTTACAACTTCATTTTTACGGTATGTTTATGTCTTACTATAATTTTTTTTTTCAGACTATGATTTAATAACGTTACAAAGAACTTCAGAATATTATAGTTATTTTTAGATTGAATAAATTATTCAAAAGAGGATTGTTTACTCGTAGCATCATATGAATATTTGGCGTGGTACCTATTTCGAGGAAATGAAAGTGAAGAATGAAAAATAATTAATTAATTAAAAGTTTATCTAGTTTAGGGAGAATTAAAGAAGGTGATCCAGCTTAGTCAAAATGTGTTTGCCGTTAATGTGCCTTTTTCACTTCAATTGAGCCGTAATTTCTGGTAATACTTATTATTACTACTTAGAAACTCAAATATCGATAAATCTGTACAGTATAATTAAGGGTCTTACATATTCATGTTTTTTATAATATACTAATAAACTTTTAGAATTATTTTTTGTAATTCTCCACTATCTTCATTTTCAAGAAAATAGGTGAGCACCTGTACTTATTATATTGCTCCAAGTCCTAGTTAATTATGAGTTAAATTAAATAATTAATACCAAATCCCAAATAATTTTGAATTATTTTTCATTCTTACATTTATGGGTTTTCAACAACCTCAAATTAAAAAATAAAATTCATCTATCTATATGGGTCCAAGGGGAAACAAACCCCCATACACACTATTCTAAAAATGATTTTTAGCGACAATTAATTAATAATGATAGTTTAATTGTCTCTATATTTATTATTTTAGAGTCAATTAACATTCTTTGTAAATGTCCATAAAGCCTATAACGATATTGAATCCACAATTAACTAATTAATGTTGGCAAGGTTTTAGTAACACTCTTTGTTAGTGTTCATATTTATTGCCATTAAAAGTTATTTTGTTATAGTAATGTAAACTATAGTACTTTCTCCGTCCATATTAGATGGGCATAAAATTATTTGTCTCAAATTACTTGATAACTTACTAAATTAAGATAAAATTAATTAATTTTTCTCGTTTAATTTTTTTTTGAAGATTCAATTATTATTTTTTTGAGAGGCCAATTAATACAAACAAAGGGCAAAATAATAAAATTAATCAATCATTAATTTCTTAATCACCATGTAAAATAAAAAATGAGCATCTAATATGGAACGGAGGAAGTATAAGCTTAAACGGGTTCCTTCACTACGGTTGGACCTTGGGAATGTTCAACACGTTAAGGTATGAGAGTAGGAAAAAATGGACGTAGAAGTCACGTCTTGTTTGTTTTCATCCTCTTCTTTCTATTTTTTCATTTGGAAAAATTAAGTTGAAATAACGTGTTATAAGTTAGAAGAAATAATTTAGTAGGACGAATATTAAGCTTCTTAATTTTATTTCGAGACAACTTTGAGGTCAGATTCTGTTAAGCAATGTCATCCTAACTATGTGCACATGGTTCTGAGGGAAGACAAGTAATATCTTCAATTAATTGGACTTGGTTAATTAACACTAATTAATACTCTCTTCATTTTTAATTACATGTCATTCTTATTAAAAATAGATATTCTTTAATACTTGTCATTTCACAGAATCAATGCATAAATGACATTCTTTCTATTTTATACTTGAGAATTATTAGTCTTGAAGACCAACATAGAAAAACTAAGTAAATAATTTCTATTTATTGGTTAAAATTAATTAAATTATGTTCATTGATTGAAAAATTGACTTTAAAAAAATACTAAATAAGGATATAATAATAAATTTACCTAATATCTAATGAGATTTTATAAAATTTAAAATTATGACAACTAAATAAAAACGGGAGGAGTACATATATTTCAAAGACTCATGTGGATGTTGCCTGTAGTACTTTTATCGAGATCTGACACGAGATCTAACATGTGTTACAAGCAAGTCAAAAGTCTGACTTAAACTTCAATTTAATTTCTACTAACCTGCCGTGAAATATGCCTCCTCCTAAATTCTTCTCCTTGGTAACAACTAGAACCACAAACCATGGGACGTGTGTCACTTTAGTTTGTTTAGTGGACTTTTCTTTTTTGGTTGTTGTTTATTGGACTTGAATTAGAGTTTGACTCATACAAACAAAAAATATTAAACCTTCTATAGTATATTGTATGGTTATGTAACATCATATATAATATTTTAACTTGTCGACATAATAGTAACCGGTCTTGTTTTTTAAGTTACTAATTTGACATTTTAGGGATCGTTAAATTATTTTTCAAGTGATCTGATTTATTTTATTCACACACAGGATACCGATGTGTTATGGCTTAGGAATCCATTTCCAAACTTGTACTCAAATCAAGCCATAGACCTTCAAATAAGTACAGACAAGTTCAATGGAAGTCAAGAAAATCCAATAAACACAGGGTTCTACATGATCAAATCAAACACTAAAACCATAGCATTATTGGATGCTTGGTATGCTGGAAAAGACAATGCCATTGGATGGAAAGAACAAGATGTTTTGATCAAGTTAATGAAAGATGGAATGTTCAAACAATTGGGGCTTAATGTTAGGTTCTTAGACACCCTTTATTTCAGCGGTTTCTGTGACGATAGTAAAGATGTTAACGTTGTTGCTACCGTTCATGCCAATTGTTGTCGAAGTATAAGCGCTAAGTTGGCTGATCTAATAGTTGTACTTCATGATTGGAGAAGATTTAAGAACGCGAATCAAACATCGACATATGGATGGACTCAACATGTGAATTGTTGGGATTCTTGGAAAAACTAATGCAAAATTTAGATTCAAACAAGTCTTAATGTAGTGGAAAGAATCGTTGAATTTACTATCAGAAGAATCACTCCAAGTTGAAGTTTGAATCTCTTGAAAAGAAAGTTAGTGTACAACAAACTAGATGTCTTTGCTTTGTGTGTACCCTTTTGGAAGATAATAGAAAATCAGAAATTATTGTCATCTCTTATATGTATATACATTGTTCGTCCTAAAAAAAATATCCTTAAGCTTCATTTTGTGTCAGTACTCTTTATCATTTTTCATTGTGGTTAAAGGATTTTCATTTGAAATCTATTTGATAAGTTCGATAAATGTTTTGTCTACTTTAAGGTAATGTTTTACAACTACTTTTCTGAGAGTTTCATGGCTCTATATTGAAAATCAATTCCTACAATGTAATAAGCTTCGTTTTGGTGTTATTTCTTAAGTTGTAGTGGCGGAATGATGTTGAAACTTTGGGGTAATTTGTTGTGATTAATAAATAAAATCTTTTGATTAAGGTAAGTTTCTTCAAATTATCTCTCTTGTATTTTTATATTGTTTTTTCAGTTTTTGAGCCACGAGGCGGCATTTGGATGTCATCCCTCGGGATAGCCTAATTGTTGTGGACTATTTTGATGTGTATATAAATGGTGTTAAGGTTATTGTGGAATGAAAGATGAGTGCGTCTCTTTTAAGAGGCACATACATAGTCTATGGATTGAAAGAGCATGATGTATGCCTTGTTATATTACCTCGGCAACGTACCACTTTTGTGAGATATTGATAGCTTCTTGTTGTTGTTATTAGTTGTTGGCTTAGTAGAAATTGTGATATTGTAATGTCCGCAACTTCTAAGCATATATTCGAAACCTTTCTCCGTATGCGTATAAACTTGAACCTAATAATTTTTAAGTTGTACATGTATGTTAAGGTCCTTGGCTAAGTATAGTAAGAGTATCAGATGTGGTTTAGGATCTTAAGAGACCTCACACATCAAGTCAAGTTCAAAGCATTTCTATCGGCTACGTTTTCACATGAGTTCATACAAGAGTCAACTTCAAATGACTATATTTCTCAAAATATAAAGAGATATGCAGTTCATAACATATCAAATTAAAGGTCTATGAGTCTTCTTTCCAAAGCCATGCCAAGTTTACATCAATTGGAATTCAAAGTAAAATGTTATGATCGTTTTACCGGAGACGCTACAAGTTATCACTATGTGATGGGGACTGTGACAGCATGTCAGACCTGGCCGTTATAGTGAGGCAGAATAATCAAATTTTGGTTAGTTTTGATGGTCCAAGTAATGGTCTGTCACCCAAGCGATGATCTGTCACCTAGACAATGTCAAACAACCAAATTTCACCAATTTGTTTTTATCCTTTTTAGGGTATTTTTGTACCAAAAACCTTTGGAGAGTAATCCAAAAGACCTTAAACATGTAGGAAATCAATTTTTTCATTAGTAAACCCTCTCATTCACTCCTAAATTTCTATTCTCAAGAACTTCAGGAAACATCGAGGGTAGAATTCATCTTCCAAGTTTCTCCATCAAGCTTCATCACTAAGGTGTGTAAGACGTTAATGAGGAATTCTTTTTATGCTCATGTCCAAGATTTCTTAAATTTCATGAATTTAATGTCATAGTTAAGGTTATCAAATCCACTTTCGAATTCATTTACATTTATTACCCGAATACTAATGAATACGAAATCTTGACTAATGTACTTCATTTTTATACTTAATAATTGTACATTGTCATTCGTATGAGTTATTGACATGATATTGTTATGATTTCATGAATCTTATATTTCAAAGCATGATTTTAGAGTCTTGATGCAAGTTTTATAAGTCTTTTTCATGATTTAAGCTATACACATGATTTTGAAAGATATATTTTAGAAAGATTTGAGTTTTGTCTCACCTTTTATTCATACAGACAAATAGTTTACCAAATTATGAGCATATCATATAAATATATTATTTTGGAAGGATTATTTAGTATCAAGTGGATATGAGTTTAGAAAATTTAAATTTCATAACTACGTGTCATCGTAGGTTTTGAGTATGCCCCTTTGATGGTCAACTTTTTTAGCCTTTTGAGTCTCAGTTAGTGGATCCACATTAAACATACATGTTTTATACTCTGGTAAGGTATAGGGCAGCCCACCCAACTAGATCATAAGTTGGACATCATCAACTCATATGGTATTTGTCAGTTGTGAGAAACTCTCTAGTAAAGCTACTACTACTTTTATGTACTTCTATCATCATAAAGATTTTGTTAGAGGTGACTTTTATTCACTGATTTCAATATGCATTTCATTTATTTTGTTTTACCTTTTGATTATGCTTAGTGTCCTCTTATATACTCAGTACATTACACATACTGACTGCATACTTTTCTCTATGTTGCATCATTTTATGATGTAGATTCAGGCGTTCATTCTCAGACTCGTGGCAAGACAGGATACAACTTTTCGGTCAGTAGTTGGTGAGTTCTCCTTATTCGGGGACTTCATGGATTAGATAGTAGTTAGACTTATTATTAGTTTTGTTATTTGTTTTAAGGTAGTTGAGAGTTATCTCCTAGCAAACTTCTTTCTTTCAGTCTAAACCATAGTAGCATTGTTCAAACATTAGTTGCTCAGTTTCATGGACCTTTTTATTATTTTACTCAAACTTATAATTAGTACATGTTTCGTTCAACTAGGTTTTAGATTCCACTCGTATTTCATAAAATGTCATATCAGTTCATTAGCAGCATGAAGTACCAAATTGGGTTCATCCGTGATCTTGAGTGTTGGTCAGACCTAGGGTGTAAACTCGGATTGTGACAAAAGTTATTGTTGAGTAAAAGTGGGCTGGTCGTAATGACAACCTTAATGCCTTATCAATTGATTATGACTTACAGCCTTATTGGTTATACCGCATTGGTTGTGTCACGATTGTTTGGTCAAACATTACAGAGACACTTTAAGACATGAATTTAAAAGATATGTTAATGTTTTAATTTCTCATCTGGCATGATCCTGATGGCCTAAGATTGTTACGACATGTATACTGTCGTTAGAATTGTATAATTACCCTATTGAGTTAGCCACTTACTGTTTATCTATAGCACTTTATTATTGACTTAGTGGCCTAGAAAAACATGTAATGATTATGTTTAGGTCACTTGTGATTACTTTCTATTGTTATGATGTTTTTATCGTGTGGCTTCTGCCTATGAGCTTATTCTAGCCTTAGTAGACATAGATATTACAAGAGTTTAAAGCGTACTAATTAACTAATACACCGAGCCTATGGGTTGGGCAGACTGATCCTATGAAGTAGGCAACTAAATTGAGCCTATGGGTTGGGCAGACTACACTTATGGGTTGTACCTACAAGGCTACAATTATATTGTACCACAGATCCTAAGTGTTGTATTGATTCATGACGGATACAAGTTCAGTTCTAATGATCACTAGGTTCTAGGTAAGGGGTCAAACGGGGGTACTTAATGATTATTTCTTATTGCTAGAGCTTTTGGTGGTTGTGTGATATTTGTACTTTTCGTGATTATAGGGGATATGTCAGGTTATTGTTTGCTACATATTTATTTACCGTCTTATTATAGGAAAGTAAGGTGTTTTACTTTTATTTTATTCCACCATTTTCGTTCTGTCTTTATACTTCAATTTCAGTTTTTAGTTTGTCTTGCATACTCGATACACTATTTTGTGTTGATGCTTCTTTGTCTAAGTCCATTACATATGTCACGACCCAAGGGTACCCCCTAGACGTAACACGTCGTATTTGACCCCGAAGGGGTCGCATACAAGCATTTAGCATAATCATACACATAAAGTCATAAGAATGTGCGGAAAATTTAAAACTTTTACAATCGAAGTTCAACTTCTTTTTTTCATAAACGAAAATAGGAATCTAGACTTGTGTCAATCACCATCTAGTACAATAGAGAGTACAAATAGGGTCAAAATACCTTTACATCAATATAGTCTCAAAAGTAGAAACTACAATAGAAACTAGGGAATGATAACATCTTGTCATCGAACTTGAGGACTCACCAAGCCTAGGGAATAGTCAACCCAAGCTTCTCTTGAAGGAGGTAAAAGTACGTCTTAATGATCGGAACCTACACTCATAGTAGATGTAGAAGAAATGGGTTAGCACATAAAGTACTAAGTATGGAAGAATGCATAAAATCCTTGAAATATGATAAAAGGACATTTTAGTAGAAAAATATGCATTTGTCAAGTTTGGAAATCAACATGCACTTTCAATGTAAATGACAAGTCATAATCACATTTTTACTTAGAAACTATAAGAAACACTTGTGCAATGTATAGTTGGCATCCCATAATACCAACCATACCAAGTATTCCTTTGAAGCTACCTTGGCCATACATATCACCTTTAGACCTCATCATAATCAATAATCATAGATAAGGAAATAGTCATGTACATTACTTAAACCTAAGGAAAGTCATTCATAGTAACTATCCATTCAACATACATGCATACATTAATGTCTCATCATAGCATAAAGAAAACCATCTTATAACACCTTACTAAGTCCACTTTTGCAATGTAGAAGTGAAGTCACATACCTCTACTCCTACTAAGTAAACTCACCAAGAAGTCATAAGTATAGTTCGTATCATATTCATTATCTTGTAATATAAGGAAGATTAGCCATAATCAACATAGACCATGTGAGCGACATGGAATCCGGTGTCATGTAACCTCACACCGAAAGAAGGTGTCCTACTTGCCTAAGGTAGAACTAAATGTATAGTTATTAGGTGGATCCATTAGCTAAAGACCTATGTGGGCACATAGTTACGGGATAGAGAGATTGCTTCTAGAAACCTGACCTATTGTATTGGCGGAGGAGTTTTCCATCTCATGAGAATAATTTAGATGACCCGACCTATTGTATTGACGGAAGGGCATCTACCTCATTGGCCATATCCACTCGGTGCTAAGCATTATTTTCCAATTATATATAATTAGTCTTGGATTGCATTTACATGTGTGAAGGAATACTTTGCCCTTCATTCAATACAACTCATAAAATAACTCATAGAATCAATAGAGTGAGAATGCACTTTCAACCTTAGAATCAACATCACCATGTGAGTAAATCTTTCACATAATGGTTCATAGTGTTTCATGAGAATAGCATTTCAATCAACACAACAACATTATCATCATCCTAGACAATTCATACATAATTAAGTGTAAGGGTAAGGGGAAAATGGCCTTTCAACAATACCTCAATTTACACAATAGTCATAGGATCTTCACTTTCTAAGTGAATCATAAGTTCATACACAACATTCATCAACATGTATAAACCCTATCAATTTACCCCATAAAGGGTCACGAATCATGTTTCACAATTAAACCTAGAAATACTACCCTAAGCATGAAGAAAACAAGATTCAATAACTAAAACATCATAGATACAATTCATAGTATTCACCTTGCATCAATACACTCATCACAATTCATGAAATTGGGATCATGGGGGATTTCATGGAGAATTTTACAATAAAAATCACCATTAAACAACAAATCAAACATAATATAAGACAATTGACTCATTGAAATCGTTTTTAGGAAGAACCCATGGTTAGAATGAAAATCCTAGTTTTATGACTTTGAAATTAAAGAGTTTAAGGGCTTCATGGACAAAAGTGTTCCATGAATCAAGTCTCCCATACCTTGATTGATGTTTTCCCCACGAAATTGGAGTGAAAGGGATGAATCTTGAACCCTTAGCTTGACCTTGTTGATGTTATTATATGGAGTCTAGAGAGAATATTTTGGGAAGGAAGTTGGTTGAGTATAGAGTTTGTGAGTTATGAGAGTTAAAAGGGTTCTGTAATAGTTAAAAGTACTTTAATATAACTAAAATAACTAATAATAACCGACCCTACCCTTAATTAATTTAAATATAATTTATGAAAACATCCCTCCTTTGGCCGAACCCAAACCAGCTTTTGCATGTGGGTGATCCGCGGACCCCATCCACGGATCGTGGATGGGACCACGGCCCGTCCTGCATGGGCGTGGTTTGGATAAGAGAGGGTGAATTGGGGGACAAGCTTGGGGAGACCAAGTATCGACCCACGCCTCCTAACCACGGAGCGTGGTTCCACCCACAACTCGTAGGTGCGTAATCGTGGGTCATGCTGTATTTTACAGCTTTTTGGACCTTCATTTGGGTCCTCCTCAAGGACCCTTGGGGGGTTCCTAGGGGGTCATGCTTGACGTTTAGACTCTAGAACCCTAGTACTATGTTAGGAAAGTTATTTTAGGATTCTAATCTTACGTTTTAACTCTATTAGGCTACTAGACTACATGTTAGGCTCTAGCTTAGGTCATTACATTTTCGGGGTGTTACATTATCTTCCCATTGGAAACATTCGTCCTCGAATGATGATCTAAACACCAAATTAAGTTAGAAACTCTAGACTAACAACCCATCATGCATAAAACTTCAAAATGTGCAAAACTTAAAAATGCACTCATCACATCATGTACAATCCAAAATGAGGGAACTTCAACTCCGTTTCACAACATGGCCAATGCAATACAAGAAAGTAGGAACTACATCTACTAATCCAATATGCATGAAACTCATCAATTAACATAACATGGGAGGAACTACCTTCTCCAACTCAAGCAAGCTCAATGCATCATTGTGGAGCCAATAAGCCATTCATCAAGACATAACTAAGCATGCCCATCAATTCACCTTATGAAGTTAAAAATACAATCATCATAGAGTAAAGACATAAAAGCACAACTGAAGTTGTTTCAAATTTTCATAAAGACACCTTAACTTTGAGGGCGTCCTATTACCCCACAAAAGTATTGAATATCTTTGTAAAAGGACCATTTTGACCCATTTTCTCTACTGTGAACAGGCGCGTGGTGCTCACTTTTTTTATTAATTTAATTTAAATTAATTTCTTCAAATTCGACCCGACCCGACCCAAATCATTTTAAAAAAGAAAACTCTTGTTCTCTATTTTTCATTTCTTAGTTTCTCTCATCATTTTCTTCAATCATAGACATTGTTGAAGATCATCTCCTACAATTTTGATGTTTGTTGGTCAAATTTCTTGGAGAACTAGCGGAGTAAACAACTGATTTGAGAGTTTGGTTTGATT
>JAJOOO010020536.1:0-35375 GCA_029582685.1 Solanum piurae
AAACATTTGCTAATTTAAAAAATATTATTAGAAATAGAATATGTTGAAAAGAAAATAAATAATATATTTATTTGAAAAAATGAGCATTTTTTACCCAAAATAACAATAAGGGCATTTTTGGACCAAAATATTGACGGAAAGGACATTTTTGGACCAAACTACAAACGGAGGGCATTTTTGTTCCTTTCGCATAGTTTAAGGGCATTTTTTATCCTTTTCCCATAAATAAATAAAGTGAAACAATTGTCAATTTCACTTTCCACGCCATGCATGTGTGTTGTTTCTTATTTTTCAACATTTAATTATCAACCACGGCCATTCATGTGGCTCTAATATTTCGTGTGGGGGAACCAACAATTATAATAATAATAATTATTATTATTATTATATGGCCATTTCATGATTGTCATACATTATTATCGACGGTCAGGACGGATCAAAGAGAAGGACTAACAAATACATAGGCTGACAATTTTTTTTAAAATCAAAGGCATATAACAAGCAAATTTTATATTGAAAGAGAAGAAGAAAGTGAATAACTTTGTAAGATACGATACGCACCATTTTAGCTCGATAATGATGTAGTGAAAGATAAATTCGTAATAGTTATTGAATCAAAATGAACAATACATAATACATCATGTTATGTACTTAGGTTGTGAGTCTGTGACATATATAAAAATATTATGCTTATCAAATGATGTAGCAATAAGAACAATAATTAAGTCCAATTACAACTCCCATATATGCTCAAGTCAATTTATATTCTAAAACATATAATTTCTTATCTAAAATTGCTGGTTGTTCTATCTATCTTGGTGGCATTTAGTTATTACATAATTTTTTTTAGTATTAACACTATTTAATTTGTTATATCAAATTTAATTACTAAAAGTTATATTTAAACAACAAAACTACGAAAACAAAATAAATATGTCCTAAGTCTATTTATATAAGATTTACAATAAGCCTATCAATTTATTTTTCTTTTCGAAAACTGAAGCACCCATATATTGCATTTGGAGCCTCTATTGCATCAACGGTAAAAATAATAAAAAAAACTCGAATATAATAACTTGAACCGCTTAGGCTCAAAATCTTTAGACAAAATCACTTAATTGTTTTTTTTTCTAAAAACAATTTAAAAAATATTTCTTTGTCATAATTATTTTATGTCACCTTTTCAAAAAGTAAATCAAAACCGAAGTCAAAAAGCCACCAAAATGGATTAGCAATCTAACTATATGTTTACTTTTGTGTGGGGTTTTACTTTCATCAAAATTCCTTTCATATTTTCTACTTTTTAATCACAGAAATGATAGTTAAATTGATTAATCATTATTTAGTACACATTGAAAATGTTTTTCAATATATTAAAAGTGGAGGTGGGAAAATTGTCTTTTCTCATACCGCGTTTATCAATTGGTCAAATGTCCAATAGTTGGAAAAGACACTTAATTTTTTTTAACAAAACCATGTAGGAAATTAAATAGTTTATAAAAAAAAGATAGCATTTAAAATTAAGTTGAATTTTTTTTCCAGAATGTGAATATACAATTGAAATGTTGTGAGTGAAAACATAATGAGCCTTTAAAAACTACTCCCAATATATATTTTAAATTTTATATTTGAAGTTTGAAATTGAAATAATGGATCAACTTGATAAACAACTACTTATATCAAATCATGTTTATCAGATGTTATAGTATCAGGAGCGAAGTTAGATAGGGTCATTTGTATCAAGGGTAGAGCTAGGTAACACCATGGTTAGTAACACGATCAATCAACACGACTACTGAAGAAGATGACGGTCTAGAAAGAGAGGGAGGAGAGAGATGAACGAGAGAAAATGATTTATGCAATCTGCTATAAAATTAGGAAGTAGTGTGTGATTGTCTAATTCTTTAAAAGTAGTGTGTGGTTTAATAGATATACTAGGGATGTTTATTTTAGTAATGTAGTTTTTCTTATACAAAATATGTGCATTTTGTATAAATAGAGTATACTTCAAGCATAATACATAAATATGTCCTTTAGCTTGGCCTCAACTGATATCTATGCCCTCCAACTTTGGATATGCACAAATAGACACATAAACTTGTATAAAGTTGAACGTAGATACACACATCATATGTGGCAATTCACGTGAAATACAATCAAACCGATTTATATTTTGCACATAAGACGCATGTGTTTACTTATTCAACTATATAATGTCTACTTGTGCACACCCAAAGTTGGAGAGCATAAATGCCAGTTGAGACAGATTAAAGGGTACGCTTATGTATCATGCATATACTTTATACTAAATATATATTACTATTTAATATACATACACTATTCTTATACACAACATATACAACTGAAATGTATACTTCGGCCATATTGATAAACTAGTTACCCAAAACCAAAAGGACAAAATTAGAAGGTACAATTCCATTCATTTTTTAAGCAAATAGGCTTAGCCAGAAATACATTATCCCTGTTTCTATTCTACCTATCAATTATCATATTATAATAATCTCACAATAATAACATTGACAACATTCAAAGCAAGGTACTAACACATGAAAATATGCAGAGATACTTGAATCCCAATACATTCTTGAATTATATTTCTACTGCTGATAGAATGGGAGTAAACTCTTTGAATCATTCAATCACTTTTCAATATCAAAATGCCCTTAGAGCATTATATTATGCCCATCCAAACAAACGCGTTCGATTTGTTTATGGCAATCTGTTGTCTATCCTGCAAGACAGATACTCGAGAAAGCTATGGTCGGACACTTGAAAATATTCTTTGATCCTGCTCTTATAACTACCACCATCATTCTAGTTGCATATTCTGAATTACAAACAACAACAGCAACTACTACACCTTCATCTCAAGCAAGTCACGGTTGGCTATACGAATTCAAACTGCCCATTTCACTCTATTCCATTTAGTATACAAAAGTCTACCTAAAAGATATACCCCATCCACTTCTTTCCCAAAAGGCATCAAATACTAGTATCTAAACTTGACGAAAGACTTTCTTATATACATAGGAGGAGAAGATACCAAATATCATGCAGTGACTTCAGGTTCTTCAGCTACCACCGCGCCAGTAAGAAGTAGCGGATCAGATCCATCAATTTTATTTACCTTCCTGCTTCCAAAAGAAACAACGACATTGGGTCACAGACCGCCATATGCATAAACGATAAAAGATATTTATCATGGTACCAGGTTAATATACAATCAAAGCTAAGCAAATATATATTAGCATATACTTTCAAACGACGTTGAAATCATCTCACTAGAAAACTTATAAACCAAGGCTGACTATTGTTTGTCCAAACATAACAAGTAGAGCCAACCAATCAGAAAAGGGAGGTAAGATCACAACACGGAGATATGATCTAACCTATAGTATTCCTAGGAGAAAAACACCATAATCACTTCAACACGGAGATAATTTATAACTTGATTTAATCTAAAAAGACTGTAAAATGATGTGAAACACGTAACATCCAAAACAAATAGGCGGCAAGTGCAAAAGTAAATGACATATGCATGATTTTACCTTTTCTAATATAGAAAACAATTTGAATACCATGAACTTATGGGAAGAATTGGAAGGAGAAACAGAAGAAATATAACTAAGCTAGTCTAGAGGAAACATAGATAAAAAATTTGCAAGCTAGAGTGTCAAAAGCACCTACTCGCACGTCTTCTTATTGTGGCCCAGGCCCTTGCACTTGCTACACTGAAGTTGACGTTTAAGTATATCAACTGTATCCGGTTGTTTCATCTTTGGTCGGCCAGGTGGACGTTTGGTTGGAGGAGGGCTGACCATGGTTTCCATGTCTACTTCAGCTATCACGGGTTTTTCCAGAAGGGGTATTGGGTTGATTGATTCTGAGTATGTCAAATGATAGCTCTCAGTTGTGAAGTATCTGGAGCAATAATCATATGGGCTCCTTCCCAGACGTTCGAGAACAGCAATAACATGGCAGCAAGGCAACCCATTAAGCTGCCATGCTTTGCAGGTGCAGTCCCAATTATCAATATCAACTATATCAACAGCTTCACCACGGACCTCAAATGTGCTCCCATGTGAGCGTAATACCTGAAGTGATATTGCCTTTGTCGTCTCATCTTGAAGCTTTTCTTCCATAGAAGGTGTCAATCTTGTAAGCCACTGACTAGAATCAACACGCCTTGTATAATTCAGTTCCATCATCCTCCCTCGCAAGGCATCAACCATCTGAGTAATTGGAAACTCACTCACATCGGATACCCAATCACGAAAAAGTTGTCCAAAGTTAGTAGTCATGTGGTCATACCTTGCCCCACCAAAAAGGGCATTTGCCCAATGTTCAGGATCACTTCGTACGACCCAACTGTAAGCATCAGGTGAGATGGCCTTTATGTTCTCAACACAGCGCTCAAAATCCTCCACTTTTGGAGCATAAGCAGTAGCATATAAATCTTGGATCAAAAGACGCCTTGCTTCATGTGAAAACCTCCCATGCAGATCCTTATATAATTTCTCACCAAGGTACCGAAGACAATAACCATGATAGCAATCTTTGCTGAATATATCGGACAATGACTCATTTATACCATTCTGGAAAGCAGAAACAAATGTTATTGGTCGAGAGGTTGAGACAGCGGATTTAAGTTCAGAAAGAAACCAATGCCAGTTGTCATCTGTCTCTTCATCTACAACTGCAAAAGCTACTGGAAAGACACCATCATTCCCATCAACACCCACAGCAGCCAACAGGATTCCTTGATATTTTGCATAGAGAACAGTGCTATCAAGGAAAAGAAGAGGGCGGCAGCCCTGTTGAAAGCCATATATTGAAGCATGAAAGGAGACAAATAGCCGGTGAAAACTCGAGTCCTCCTTTGTGGCAAATGTAGCAAGACTACCAGGATTAGTTTCCACGATTTTCTCACAGAATGACGGTAACTGACTGTATGCTTCTTTATAAGAACCCTGAAGTTGCTCTCTTGCAATCTCTTTTGCACGCCATGCCTGAGAATAGTTCAAATGAATGCCATATTCACGTTTAATGTCAGTGGCGATATCCTTTGGCTTGTAATTGGGAGAAAATTTCAACTTCTCCTTAATTATATTTCCCACCCATCCCCTTGTTGCTCGATATCCGGCTTTCACAGCAGCTCCTTCACATGTATGGTTTTTATTCATTTTCTTAATACATATCAGCTGGGTGGTAGCTAACCTTGATGCATATATACGCCAAGGACAACCCTCAGACTTGCATTTAACCGTTACTCTGTGACTATCATTCTTCTTATATTTATACGTAAATCCATGGGCAATTGAGTACTTATGTAAGGCTTCACGAAGTTCAGTAAAACTACTGAATCTTTGGTCCACACCAGTAATAGTGTTTTCCCACTGTGTAGCTGCCCTACGGTGCTTGTCGTCATTGCTACTCGGAAGAATATCTAATGGTGTTGTATCCACTGGTGCATCAACCACAAGCTGACTGTGAGGGTTTGTCAAATCCACAGGGGTAGCAGGAGAAAGTGCTGCCTCTGACATAGTTGTCCTGCTGGACGTGATTAATTCAGCCGGCCACAGATGCATTAGAAATCACATTGCAGTAAAGGAAAGTCCTGATTCTCACATATTGGGGTCGTTTGATAGGGTGTATTAGTAATGCAGACATTAGTAATACACAAAGCTAATCCATGCATTATTTTTTCTAATGCATCCTATCAAACACCCTCATTAAGTTCAAGAAACCACTAACACCAACATTGAACTGAAAATTTTGGAATTCAAGGTTAACTATCTGTAGAAAAAAGGAAAAGGAAAAAATCATATTCAAGATATGTGTGTTGAAAATATGTAAGGCATATTATCTCATCTAAAACCTTAAGTTGTTAGATAGGGAACAATTCTATTTATTTATGTCTGCAACATGCCTCTTCACGTGCATGTTTGATTCTTTTTCTTGGTCCAAGCATGTGGAAAGTATTCTTTTCTTTTAAATAACCATGGTGTTAGAGCTAGCTTACACACACATCGACTAACTCCACGTGGAAGTATTCTTGCTAATGGTAAGAGTGACAATTGAGCACAAAATCTCTATCTGCTCTAATACCATTAACCCCTTTATGTTTCCTTATAATTCAAAGCTTATGCTTTGGTTTAGCACCCTTCTAAGCTTGAGAAACCTCATCCACTAACTTTAAAATCTTAAACAGTTAGAGCGAGAACACTTCTATTTATTTATATCTGCAGCAATACAAGTAAGAAAACGAAAGAAAAAAAAACTGAACTCGACCATAAGAAGTAGAAAAAATACCTGCTAGCAGGCATATTGGAAAAATTGGGTGCACCAACTCCTTCTACAACTACAAAGACTTCTACTTGCTCGGAATCGTTGAAGAAGTTAACCATGCGTTGTAGGTCCTTATCTTTGGATACCGTGATGAGTGTCTTTTTATTCCCCGGAAGAAAATACTTGATAGCCATTCCATCAACGTTAAACTTAAATGTGTCTGTTAGTTCTTGCTTAAAGGCATCCACATTCGTATTCTCATCGATGTCTACAGCATGTGCATTCCCTCCCGTGTAACTCAAAGAACCGTCTTCATTATTGGTCACAAATTCTCCACCAGATTGACATATTGCAATGATTTTTTTTGCAGCCATCGCGACGAAGGCAACATAAAATGTCTAACAAATATTGCTAAACCAACGTTGGACGAACAATTTGACACCGGCTCCTGATGTTGCATCAATACTATAGCTAAGAACTATTTGCATAACAAAAATAGCAACCTATGCAAAAGATATATAGTTGAAAGTTGAAACCTTTTAGCATATTAAGTACTAACAAGTTATACCCAAGGGGAACAACATAACAGTCTTAACAGTTGGAGTAACAACTTTGAAACTAAGCTTCAATCCCAGGCCACATTGCACCTCGAGTAATTCTACAGATATTAGTTACCTTCTACCAGCACAGGTATCGAGTAACTCAATCACTAAAGCTTGAATGATAAGGTCTCATGGGGAAAAGGAATTATAATGCTAGGCTATGTTGCTCGGATTTTCAGAAAATGTTACGTGTGTGTCGGATCCTCCAAAGAAATACATTTTTGGCGTACTCAGTATATGTGCAACAACTTTAAAACTAATCAAATTCACTTGTAGTTTGGTATGAGGTATAAAATATAAAGTATAATAATTTCAATATAAAATGCGGGACTATTTTATCATGCGTTTGGTAGGTAGGTAGATTATTTGTTCCATAATTTATATCTTAGTGATAATAAGTTATTCCATATACACGGTGGAATAACTTATCCAGGATAATATATTTTGGAATAACTTATTTCCAACCAAACGAAAAAATAATAATTTATAACCGTGGTGTCTGGGCAGACTAAGCCTCTACTGATTGTATGGATACCTTCTACTTTCCAGCAGGTACAAGTATCGAGTAACTATGTTCATTAAAGTAAGTACTTTTTTTTGGAGTATCCGACACGAGCAATAACATTTTCGAAGAGTACGAGCTAAATTTGGGTACAATTAAAGAAAAACAGGCAATGCAAAAGCTAGCAAGAAGGGGGATAAAACACCTAATCAAGCACATAGAATTGAAATTAATATGAAGAAAAACTTACAATTTTGGAAGGAATTTATCATTTCAGTTTAGACAAGAAATAGAATTAGGGAAAATTTATAGGAACAAATGCAAAATTGGGTTTCTAGATTTCCTTAAAATTGGGGGAAAAAATGAAATTACCTGTTAAAGATGGGGTATTCTCATAATTTCTGCTTTGTTGATTTATCTTTTCAATTTTCATGGCAATAGAGAGAAATATAGAGAAGAATAGTTTACAATTTAAGCTATTTCATTTTATGACCTAAAACTTTACAAAAATGTCAATTTACCTTTGAATAAATATCATTCTTCTCTCAATATTTCGAGATATACAACTTTCATCCCCTTATTCTTTAGAGTTGACCGTCTTTGTGTCATTTCAATTTTATTATATGTGTGTAGAGAAATTATTTTCTATAGATTGGTAACACTAATGTAATTTAAAATATAACTCTAGAGTTTATTATTTTCGTGTTGTTTCAATTTTATCAGCGATTTGTGTGGACTGTAGAGCAATCATATTCTATAGATTGATAACACCAAGGTAATTTAAAATATAACTCTAGAGTTTATTATTTTCGTGATGTTTCAATTTTATCAGCGATGTGTGTGGACTGTAGAGCAACCATATTCTATAGATTGATAACACCAAGATAATTTACAATATAGCTCTTAAGTTGTGTGGAGAACAAAACCACTTCATTAGTGTGACACAACATATCATTATGACTAATATAAAGATGAATCTAGAATTTAAAATTTCTGATATTTTTAAATTAATTCGAAGTCACATAAAATAAAATGGAAAAAAATTGATTTCTTCATGTATTGCAAAAGTAACTGAACTTCGGTTGAGTTTGCTCTAAATTGGTCACTAGTTGAATACATCATAAATCAATTCAAATCTCATGTACTTTAATATGTTACGTTACGTTACGTCACGTCACGTCAAGTCAAATTTCATTTATTTTAACACGCTACATTTTTAACTTACTCTTAAAATCAACGTCATTCTTAAAGATGATGGGAAAATTGAATATCTCAGACTTTATAATCTTTTTATAAAAAGCTATCTATTAGTTAAAATTTGCAATCATGGTGATTTTAATACTGAAACTTCTTAACTAGTTATGTATGAAAAAAATTAAAAGATGATTGTCTTTTAATTACTATGCAAATATAAAAAGTTTGTGCTTGATAATCTTAAAAATGAATAATATTAAAACTTTTAACGCCTTTAAAAGCAAAAGTCATTTGTTAAACTTAAATTATTCTCCATGAAGTTTAAAATCATCCATCTTCAATGTTATTATGTGCAAATAAGTAATCAAAATTTTATACTCTAGACACTAAATTAATTTCTAATCTTATGTTCACGAGGTTCAAAATTGTCTCTCTTTATATAAATTATCTATACCTAATGTATCTATCAAGTCCTTCAAAGTAATACATATTAGGATTATTCAGTACATTTATTAGGTAAAAAGAAACAACATCATATAAATGTGGTGTTCAGGTAGACTATGCTCTACTAATTCTATGTATGTCTTTTACTTCTTATCACACACAAATATCGAGTAACTTTGTCCATCAAAGCTTGAAAAGATGATTCTCAACCCACTCATTGATTACTCGCCACAAACTTATAAGGGAGATTATCCGACTCAAACACAACAACACTTTCAGAAAATTCGAGCAAAATTTGGGTACAATAATAAATAAATAAAAAGGCAATCGCAAAGCTACCTAGAAGGGGGAAAAACATCTATCAAGCACATAACATTGAAACAAATATGAAGAAAACTTACAATTTTGGAAGGAATTTATTGTTTCTCTTTAGACAAGAATCGATCTTCTCTTTATCGTTCCACTTTTATCAGATGCGCGTAGAGTAACCATTTTCAATTAAATTGATAACACCAAGGCAATTTACAATATAGCTCTTAAGTTGTGTGGAGAACAAAATTACTTCACTAATGTGACACTACATACCATCACAGACAATATAAAGATCAATCTAAAATTTAAAATTATTGAGTTTCATTATCAATTTGATGCCACATAAAATAAAACGGAAAAAAATAATTGATTCTTAATTCATTGCAAAAGTTAATGAACTTTCATTTGATGTGCTCTAAATTTGTCGCTAACTGAACACGTCATAGACGAAGGTAAATTTAATTTAATTTGACACGCTAGCTACTTCAAGTCAAATCTCATTTACTTCGACAAACTATGTCATCATCATATTCATTTTGTTCTTTTTTTTAATCTGTCACTCGATATTCGATCTCCACATTAAAGTCTGATTAAATTCGAATTCACGTTAAAATCAACTTACTCTTAAGATCAAATAAACACTTTAGAGTCATCTTATAAAAAGCTATCTATTTGTTAAATTCAAGGTAAAACTACATAAATGGGCCATAAAACTCAAAATAATTACATGTTTATACCCCAATGTAAAGTAATTCAAGAAATACTCATTCTCTAAAAGAAAAAATACAACTTATACCTTCATTCATTAAGGCTGATAATTTTGCTTAACTGATACTAAATCAGTATATATATATATATACTAGATTGGTATCATTAAGGTTTCTTGTTTAGATATTACTTATTGGTCAATGATACTATAAGAGTATATGTATATTGTTGTGGTATCATTAAGGTTTCTTTTGTCAGAAATTACTCATTAGTCAATGATACTATCAGAGTATATGTATATTGTATTGGTATCACTAAGGTTTCTTGTTCAGAAATTACTCATTAGTTAATGATATTATAAGAGTATATATATATATACTGATTTAGTATCAATTAAGCGAAATTATCAGCTTTAATATCAGTTAAGCGAAATTAGTTTTTTTTTAGGGGATGGGGTATATAGTGTAATTATTTAGTAGGGTATGAATGTAAATGAGTATATATATATTTGTAATTATTTTGCTATTATGGGGTATTATCTTAGTTTCCCCTAAATTCAAATCATGTGATCTTTTTACTACTACTTCAAATTTGCAGCCATGGTAATTTTAATAGGGAAAATTACTCAGTTAAGCAAACATATACTAGTTAAGTAACTAGCATAACTGTAGTTTGCATTAATTACAATTTGAAACTTACTTCTTGCTATAATTACATTCTCCCTCTCGCCTCACTCTGGAATCTTGCTCACCACTCTCATTTTTTTCAATCATCTCTCCCTCACCTCTCTCCTCTCCTTGCCCAGTCTCTCTCTTCTCTTCTGTCAATCTCTCTCTCACTTAATACAAACACAAGCGAGAGAGACATGATATACAAATACAAATACATATTTCTTCGGCTTATACACTTATAATTGTACAAATACAAATCTTCATTTGCCCAGTTCTCTTTTTCCTTTCTCTCTCTCTCTCTCTCACACACACACACACACTATACACAAACACAATGTATAATTTGTGTTTGTATAAAGCGAGAGAGATTGAATATACAAATACAAATGGTTTAACTCGATTCAATTGTATACGAATTCAAATTGTATGCAAATATACAAATACAATAATTGATACATATACATAGTAGTTACATATAAACAATTATCTAACCGATATACATATACAATTCGCCTCTCTCCTGCTTCTCCCAATCTCGCTCACCACTCTCCTCCCTATAACATGTAGCTATGAATTTTAATTAGCAAACTATAACTATGGAACATAATTAAACTATTTTTGAGTGGCAATATGTGAAAATTCTTAACTACTTACTTTAAAATGTGATTATATTTAAAATACTATGTAAATATCAGATATTACACTTATGGGTCGTTTGGTAGAGTGTATAAAAATAATGCTAAATAGAGTGTATTAGTAATGCATGCTTGCATTAGCAATGCATGTATTAGTTATGCTTGCATTAATTATACATAGATTATTTTTATGCATTGTTTGGTTTGATGCATTAAAAATAAGTAGAATGCATTGCATTAAAAAAATTGTTTACAAAGATACCCTTCACTATTATGATAGAAAAGATATAAAAAAGGTATTGAGGGGCAACTAGGTCTTTAATTGAGTTGATGCATGCATTAAAACCATTGCATTGCTAATATTTAGAAATTCATGGTATTAACAATACACACTTTAATACACAATAGAGTATATAACTAATATTAGTAATACACAAGGCTAATGCATGCATTATTTTTTAAAATACACTATACCAAATGACCCCTTAATGACCTAAAAAATGAATAATTCCAAACTTTTAACGTCTTTAAAACCAACAGTCTAACTTATTAAATTTATAATTTTTTATGTATAGTACAAACACGATCGAAGTTTAAAATCACCCATCTTCAAAGTTATTTTATGTAAATAGGCGATGGGGTGAAATTCCCCTAGTGTATGGTAAAGTTCAGAGTAGTCGCACTTGTAACACCTTGTTTGGATGATTGTTATTCGTTGTATTATAGTGTTAGTTTAAAACTTTAAATATAATGTTTGTTTTGATTATTACTTAAATTATATTATATCGTATCGTTTAAATTCATCGTTAGGTAACGATGAAAAGACACATTTTATGTAACGATCGTTTTAATGTGATCTCGTCGTTACCTTAATATTTTCTTCTCATTTTATCTTTATTTATTATTTAATAATCGTATTTCATATTTTATCGTACCTTTTCATAATAGTTCTACCACATACTCTACTTTTCTTGTAGATTTATCACTCAAATTATGAATGTATGACATTACGTCATGATGGATAATGATACAATCTATATAAACATTATATTCAATAAAATAACACAATACAAATTAATACAACAAATTATAATACAATATAATACAATATAATACATTATGAAACAATATATAACAATCATCCAAACAAAGTGTAATGTTATGTTCAAGAGGTTCAAAACAGAGCCGCGCCTTGGTTTTTAGTCTAAAGATAAAACTCTGATAATCTTTGCTCAAAGTCACAAGCAGAAAAGCAGCTGGAAAATTCATGGATTCATTTTGTAAAACTTGAGCTAACGTTAATGAAGAATGTGTTTCTCAGCAGCTTTGGCGCTTCCATTACTTCCAAATCTCGAGAAAAATTCAGCAAATTGTACTTCAGTATGTGCTATTTTCTGTTGTTATTTTGCTTTAATTTACTTTATTTTTGTTCCCTAATTGATGTGAAATTTTGCCCACAGAATTGTAGCGGAAAGGATGAAGATTCAAATAAGGGTCAATCGGTGAATCTGTCATTATCAGCTTATAAATGGCGATTAGTTATTGCTTACGACGGTACCAGATTTTCAGGTTTTATTCTCTTTTCGTGTTACTTCAGATAGAAAATTGAGGGTTGAAATCTCTGAATTTTAGTGTTAATACTCTAATTAGTTTTTCACTTTTCACGCATTCATTTTATTTTAACAAGTTGGTTGGTTACTGCTCTCATTGTTAATATATCATTTTGCCTTCTTATGTAAGATAATAGATAATTAAGGTTGAGGAGAGTTTGTTTAGTGCTGTAAAATCTCAAAATCATGTGCACTTTGTGCCACCCTTTACTGGGCATAGTTCATTTTGCTAAGATTGTACTACATCCATTTGAATCTAATTACTAATTGAAGAGTTAGTAACATTCTTTGTTTGTGATGTTTATAAATATCTTTCCAATCAATTTGAAGTTTGCACCAGTGAGGAGTTGTGAGAGGTTGGCTATAGTGGGTACGAAGAGAGGTATAGGTAGGCCGCTAGAAGTATTCAGGAGAGATGATTAGACAGGATATGACATATCTTACAGCTTACTGAGGGCATTAAGTAGGAGGGTATAGAGGTTGCAAATTAGGGTAGAAGGTTAACGAGTAGTTTTTTTTGGCGGGATAGGCTGGGTGGTAGTTTGGAACACCGTGTCTGTTGTAGTATTAGCATTTTTCTCATAGTTGTTGTTCTTTGATTTCTGTTTCACATTATTTTGATGTTGATACTATTCCCTTTCTCTGGATGCTCTATATTGTTTCCCTTATTAGTTGACATGTCTTCTTTACTGCTGAATCAGCCTCTCTACCTCATAGAGGTAGAAGTAAGATCTGCTTACACTATACCTTCCCCAGACCCATCAATTTGAAGTTTAAAACTTGGGAGTTTTAGTACTGTTTTTGATGTAGTATCTTAATGACTATATGAAAAGAAATAAATCAATACCCGATGTTAAACTAGAAATAAATCAAGTGAACCATGGTGAAGTGAACTAGGCAAGTCAGACGGCGTAGTAAGATTTTGAAGGTACTAGTAATTGCAAATTTGACACCTTACCATTTGTTCTCTGCTTCTCGATTTCCTCCTAGCATGTGTATGTAGGTAATTAGAGTTTGTTTTTCTCTAAGGTCATCCTTTTTCTATTGTTTTGTTCTTTATAAGGTGCAACGATTGCTAAGATAATAAGATGTTAAACTTACCTTCTAAATGTTTTTATACCTCTTTTATTCTCTATATTTCTGCGAGTGTATGTTGGGATGCAGTTGCTTTATTTCTATAATCCTGAATGATGAGTATCCTGTAGGATGGCAGTATCAACAGTCAACACCTACTGTACAGTGCGTTCTGGAAGAAGCTCTGACTAAAAAAACGAAAATAAACTGCAAAGAACTTTGTTTAGTTGGTGCAAGCCGGACAGATGCGGGTGTTCATGCATGGGGTCAGGTCTGCTTTCCTGCCCATGGATTCTCACTAACCAAGAGAAATGATCAAAATAAATAGACTTGAACCAACTTTGGCTTTCAGGTGGCACATTTCGTTACACCTTTCAACTATGAAACACTAGACGGCGTTCATAGAGCTGTAAATGGTCTTCTTCCTTCAGACATCAGAGTTAGAGAATTTAGCCCTGCAGCACCTGAGTTTCATGCGCGTTTCTCTGTCACAAGCAAGATATATTGCTACCAAGTATATAATTCCACTATCATGGACCCATTCTTGAGGCACTATGCTTACCATAGTGAGTATAAACTCGACGCTGCTGTCATGAGAGATGCCGCAAAGCATTTCGTGGGGAAACATGACTTTTCTGCCTTTGCCAATACATCACGAAATGACCGGGTACCAAATCCAGTGAAGACGATATTGCGCTTTGATGTTGTTGAAAAGGTACTATTCATCCCTTTATTGATATAAGACTTATCAATTAGGTTCCATGGCTTGCAGTGAGGGTGGGTTTCTCTTGGTCTACACAAAATACACTTTGAGCTGGCTCACAGCTCAAGGTACATGCATATGGGTTTCATATCAAAATTCCGTCAGTAGGTGCATCAGGGCTTCCCCAAGCTTAGAAACTCAACGAGTCTGTGTATTCTTGAAGTTCATGCTAACAAATTCCAAAAATAAAGAAGTACATTTTTTTATGAGCCTCACCTATATCCCATTCTATTTGACATATTTTGACTAGGCATGGAAATTAAGAATTTAATCTAATTCTTTTCTTTATGGGTAATACTACGAGTAAATGTAGTAAAGAAATTGATTAAAAGTTACCTTTGGTCTTTGGATAGAAAAAAACCATTACATCTTAACATAAGGATGACTTTGAGAATGTCTTATAATATTATTGTTTACGAAGTGTGTCTATATCGTAGTACATCTCATAATAGATATGCACACACAAGGCGGAACAAAGAGAGTACATGTCAACACTTGTAGTATTTATATTGGAACTGTTCCTTTGAAAAAATTATAGCTCCATAATGTTAGAAAGTATCTCTGATTTGTAAGTTCTAAAATGCCATACTGAGTAGCAAATATATGAACATAAGATGGCAAAATACAAAAGAAATATAATTTTACAATCAGTAATGAGACTATATTATCCTAAATGCAAATCCTCCACATTAGACTATCTTATATGAGAGGAAAAATGGATAACTATGGACATTTTTCCCCTTAAAACGTTTTTATTGCCCTCTAGAGTGTACCCCTTGAACTATCAAAATGATATGAGCACCCACCCCGGGTCCACCATCCAAACCATGGGATGATGGAAGATGCCCAACCTTCTATAACCTGGATTATATGCCGCGTTAGTAAAGAACTTATGTTAAGGTGGCATTAATGTATAACGAAAAGGATAGAAAATATGGTGTTTGTCTGTTTGATATAAAAAACATTCAAAGATAGAGTTCAGTCCCTCTCATGTAGGTCTGATCTTTGCTGACTTTTTACAGAAGTTGATGGCTGTATATATTGCTTTAATTATTTGTACCAGTATATCACAAGAGTTGGCAAATTCTTGGTGCTTGAAAAATATGCTCGTTTTTCTTTATCAATATAACTCTTGTGCTTTTATTAAAAATTGTTTCCGGCTGCAGTTAGCAAGTTCGTATGATAGTTTACCCAACGTAACATAATATAAAAGTGAAAATGAAGGAAAACGCATAGTGTTACTGCAGCTTCTGACTTTCACAATCACCCAGTCACCACAGACTCTCCAATCTCACACTTTTCGTCCTTCCAAAATTGATTTTATTACTTTAGTTTTCTGTAATTCGATTTTGATGCTTATCTTACACGGTGCTTGAGAAGGAAACATTAAAGGAAAGAAAGACATAGATGAGGAAGTACTTGAGAGAAAACAAAGGGAAAAAGAAAAATTTTCCAGATTAGGATTAGTTGTAGGGGAAAATAATGAAAAGAAACAAATAGGGGATGTCAGACTTAGCCATGTTTGGTATAAGCGCCAAAGCCTGACTTAGTTGGTATTCATAGCTTAATGACGTAGCCAGTGCTTAGAGCATATGAAACTGCAGCCATTGAGGCATTACTTGTCATATGCCTATGAATAAAGTGTTAAGTTTGATATCTTGTTGTGTTTTTCTTTAGGGACCTCTTTTGCGGCTAGAAGTTGAAGGATCTGGTTTCCTATATAGACAAGTTCGGAACATGGTATGTAATCCATAAAGAAAAAACTTCCAAGTATTCGTCATGATTTCAGGACTGAATCTCAGCTGCTCTTGAACGGTAGCACTGAAGATAATGTGTGGTGATTTTTCTCAAAATCTTTTGCAGGTTGCTTTGTTGCTTCAAGTTGGACGGCAAGCAGTTCCACCAGATATTGTTGTTAGGATTTTGGAATCTCGTGATAGGAAGGAACTTGCAAAGTATACCTTGTTACTTCCACCTCATGGACTCAGTCTCGAGACTGTCAAGTATAATGAAGAACATCTCATACTTCCAACAGATTCCCCAGCTAGTAGCTTTGGTAGGCACCATAGTATAAGCAAATGTAAGGTGCTATTCGTTTGACTAGCTGAGAATCGAACAAAGAAGGAATGCAGAATGGATTCTGCCCTTTTTTGATAGACACTCATTCGTGAAAAGAATTTTGCGCCAGTTATATGCATCCGTTTCTTCTTAATGGTACTTTTTTATGATTGCTGAAAAAATTGAAGCTGCAAGTATTGATGAAAACCAAGTCAATATTTCAGCACTTCCTGTCTTGGAAACTATTGCTTGAATGCATGGCAAGAGACAAGAGTGACAACCACTCAATACTATCTCGCGCTCTGCATCCGCGTCTTGCAATGCTTGGGGTCGTGTTATCTGTGGTTGCTATTATTCCGTTACCGCATCTGAACGAGCGTCGTGTGCTGGATTAGGTGTGATTTCCTGTTATTGAGTTCAAATTGCTTTTATCTCTGATCTTTTCTAGGTACAGTAGTGCACTTTCCTGCAAATGGAAGTATTATCATTTGGTGATTGTCTTGTCTGTTGTCTTTGTATCTGAATTTTGTTTCTTGAAGCTTCTATCCCAGGATCTGGCATATTAAGGGTTTGTTCGGTCTGATGTTTTTCACATAGCGGAAGTATGGAAAACAAGTTTCACAAGTGGCCTCTCACATTGATCGTGATTTGTGTCCTCCCCATCCTCTAACTAGAGGCGAACCCAGGATTTGAAGACTTTGGGTGCACCAATACTACCTAAGCTCAAATATTAGCGTTGTAGCTAGATACGACCCTAGGTCTCATGGCTTGTGGTTCTTTTAACTTGTACTAGCAGGACAATGACAAACCTATACTCCTAATAGGTGTCTAGTTAATTATATTCTAATTTATGTCAGTTTCTCAAAATGGATATACACCTATACACATGATTTTTCCCAAAGTTAACGGGTGCACATGCACTCTATAGGGTGGGTCTGCCTCTAACACATCTCCTCTATAATGCCACTCTCGTAGCCTCCATCCCCACCACTCCATACTCCTACCCCACAATTCTCATCTCTCATAGTATTTGACTAGATTATGTATAAATGCTTTTAAGATAATATTTTTTACTCGCATATGCTCTTTTTTTTTCTTTTTTTTTTAATTATTCAAATATGGCTTCGGCCTAACGGTGTCACTAATTAAACACACTTGAAAACCATGGTAATAAAGTTAGGTTGAAATTTTATCCATATCAAATATTTACATCTAAGTTAATAATTGCATAGTGGATTACATATAATGAATATTTGATTACTGAATCTAAAATTAAATGCGAATCAAATACAATGAAACTTTCTGTGATTTTCATTGATCATATTCATGGGGATTAGCCAAAAAAATAATTCTTGTTATGTGTTTTTTTTTGGGGTATGTATAGAACATCATCAAAATTTTCAAAATCTTGTTTTTGGGCGTCAATTTAGCCACCACATGAACAAGATGATGATAAAAATATGTACAATATGTGCCTTGATTTAACTCAAAAGAACAAAGATTTATGTTCTAATGGCTTTGGATTTGTCCAAAATTGACCACATCACTTGAACATCTTCATATCCACAAGCCATTACTTCACCTTGCAAATCTACTACATGCTTATCTTGGTCTGCAAATTAACACAAAACATTTGTTAAGAAGAGATCAAACCAACCGGGAGGCGGGAGCGGATCCAGAATTTGAAGTTTGTAATTTTTTTCTCGATTTTATCCCCTTTTGAGTAATCGAGTTCTAAATTAAAATGAATTTCTTCTAAAGACAACTACAAGATTTAAACCAAAACTGTTGGATTATGTCAAATACGTACACCTCCATCTCTTTCTCAATTTATAGCCCCTTTTCTTACAAAATGTTTAATTGATTCGAGCTAATAGCAATAAACTCGTTCTAGATCTGCCTCTTGACCAAAAAACACTATACATGAATTGTTTCTGCAAGACTCTCAACTTAAGTAACACAAACACATAGATATTATACACAAATTGTACATACCTTCTTCTTGTGGCTTCTTTTCCCTTGGTGAATCTCTTGGTGATTGTTGATTATTATTGAAAAAAGTTCTAGCTTTTCTAAATGGAGTTGTAATTGTTTTGACCCATTTAGTCATTTTTTTCCTTTTTGTTTTGATATAAAGAGGAGTTGTTGTTGCATCTAACTCTCCATTTTCTAAGAACAAAAAAGGGTTTATATATATATATATATATATAGAATGTAACATCTCACCTAGACTATAATATGTAACATTTAATTAAAGGGATATTGTGGGAGCCATAATACTACAGGCAAGATCCGTGAGATAAGCTTTATGTAGTCTCACATCTCTTTCTTTAATCATTTGATAATCGAAATTTATTAACCTAATTAATGTGAATTTACATAGTATAACTTTAATATGAGATAAAACGCTTAATTAATATAAATTCACATCGTATAACTTTAATATGAGATAAAAATGCTCATAATTAATACATATTCACACAATATCTACAAAGATAAAAAACGCTTAATAATACGAATATGTCAGAGTCAAATCGAATTATTTAAATATGTGATATTCAAAACTCATTAATTTGACTAATATTTATTTACAATCGTATAAAAGGACTCTCTTTTTAATCATCTGATATTCGAAGTGTCTTGATTAGACTAATATGTATTCATATTGTAAGATCAATATGAAAATAAATAAAATGTTCAATACGAATTCTTTTTCAATCTTTATGATAGCATTCGAGATATCTGAATAAGGATCGAGAATCGTAATCCACAACTCTCGTGGTTGGTCTTTTTCTCTCTCTTGTTTTAATTATTATTATATTGTCTTATCTCTGCAGTTCCAAGTTTTTGTTGCCGACTGGCCTCATAACCACATGGCTACGGAACCCTTGCACGTGAATGCCTTCTATCTTCTTGAATGTGACGTTACAAGATCGATCGCACGTTATTTATCGTATTTTTCTTTTACATGTTCTCAAAAGAAAATGCTAATCAAGAGGATTAGGAAGAAATTACGAGATAAAAAATTGAATTTTCGCGAAAGTTTAGATAATTAATCAGTTGAATTATTAAAATTATCTCTCGATCATTTATGTTTTAAATATAATTTCTCCTAAGGATAAAATAAAAAATTATCTTAAATATTTTTAATGATATGAATTTAGAAATTATAATAAATATTTGAGATGAATAAAGTAATAATTATGAGCTAGAAAATTGAAGGTGATGACAAGTAACGCCTAGCGTACAACTTGTGTACTTTGGTATTTAGACCTTTTCTATGAAATCATTCACATGGTGGTACCCTAGGTAAGGAACAAAGTTGACTTTACTTGCATTATAGCCAAAGTTGATGGCTGTGAAGCTGTAGAAGCTAATAAGTATACTTCTAAGGTTATGGTTTATTTAGAAAAGGTGTTAGATTAACGTTAACTTAATACAGTGTTAGAATGTAGGTGTCCATCAGTGATCACAGGATCATGTTCCCAAACAGAATAATGGTGCGGAAAATAAATAGCTCAAAGTAGATCACGCACAAGGAACTTACGTGAAACTCCCTTGCTCAAGGGCGGTGAAAATCACGACATGTACTCACAGGATTTCAACCCAAACTCCATTTCACTCAAACGGAGCAAAGTTTCAGATTACAAACTCTTGCAACCTAGGAATTAAAACTCTTTAATCCCTTCCCCCTTACAGTAGCAACTCTACTACAAAGGAAACTAAGCTATAATCCTATTGCCCACTAAACCAACTCACTCTAGTTGATCTAGACTTTAAGAACCCACCAACGCTAACTCTAGCCACCAACTCAGATCTCGAAGATGTGATCTAAACAAGCAGCAACTTTGTTGCACCCAAACATCAACTAATTACTCTAGTTGACACTCCTAGGCAACTCTATACAAGAGAACATCAAAACAATGATGTAAAAAAGCTTGACTAGAACATAAATGATTCGACTAACTAACTCTAGTTAATACGATTTAAACTAAAGACTTAAACAAGCAACCGATCCACTATCCTTTATAATTTCGAAGTAGATTTACAATATGAGCACATAAGACACAAAGCTCAAAATACAACAAAGACGCTTCAGCTCTCTTGAATATTATTTTGTAAGATTTACGTTTTGTAAAATCAAGTGTAGGTAGATGTTGATCTACGTAGAATGATTTGTAGGTCCAATTGATCTGAAAGTGAAATTTGAGATTCAAGAATATATATAATATAAAAGAAACTCTCTTAAATATTATTTTGTTATAGCTATAGCCTTATATATCATAATATTTAAGTGATATTATAAGAGATTTTTGTTGAGAAATCGTCTTATAATATAGGAATTATAAAAATAGGGACTAATTGAGGGGATTCTTACATGATTCTCTGTCATTTTTATTTTTTTGATAACTCGAATTCATAATATTAATGTTAAAGATAATTAAAAGTGCTTAATTATCATTCAAATAACTCCCTTTTATCCTCTTTAACTTTTTTCTTTTTCTTTTTAGTGGTAGCTACCCACTTCGTGCTCATGTGTAACAATTTCTTAATTAATTAATAATAATACTGAATGATTAAAGTGAGTTGAATAATATCAGATTAACATGTTCATAATCAAGATATAAGATAAAGATTTATTTTGTTAAGCCATACGACTTACGAGTACCCATAATTAGAATAAATTCAAATTTGTGGAAATAGAAGAAATTTTCCAAACCCACAAATTAAATTCTTGTGTGTACGTCCTTATGATATTATAACTTTCTCACTATTGTTAAGAAATCAAGTTACTTTCTCTCGAGATAGAACAAATAAATTATGTTCGAATAATTTTTCGATTTTTCTATTTATCTGAAATTAATTATTACACAAACAAAATCTATTTTTATTATTGATCCTACCAATTATATCACAACTGCGTGCATTCTGAGTTGTAGAATTTCCATAACGAATATATTAATTGTTCCAAGAGAATCTTAGACATATAAAATTACATAAATTAATATGTTGGTTAATTCAACTAACTTTTTAGTTGAATGAATCTAATCGTAAATTTGTTGGTGGTAAAATTTATGTCCATAAATATAAAATAAAATAAAATAAAAAATTTGAGTGGCACATGTTGAACTTGTATAAAATCACGTTATATTCTGAGAGGAGCCATGTTATTGATACCTTGTGTTTGTCCCCCTCTAATTTATTAATTATTTTTGGGGGGACTTACCATATTTTATTTATTTATAGAAATATATTCAATTAAAGTACGTAGAATTGTAATGGAATGGATATCATTTATTCATTCACCTTTACCCGAAGATATCGAGTTTGAGTTTTCGATAGGAATATAATCTTATTAGAAAAAGCTTCTTTCTTAAATAAGGGTTATCAGTTATGTGACGTGAAATATAAATTAGTCGAGGTTCGATACGAATAATGGGGAAAAAAACTATATAGAAAAGTTATCAAGATATGTACTTGGGAATTGGAGGGATAACATATATAGTAATATTTTGATATCCCTTGTTTCATGAGAAGGTTGTTCTTCATCTAGATAAGTTTATATATCTTGGTTTTTTATCTGTTCGAAATTTATTGATCGATTAATTCATATTCGTGATATATAAGGCCTGGAGATGTACTTCGATTTTTCCTTAATTTTTTTTATAGCTCAAATATAAAGTATCTGGTTAAGAATATAGGAAACTTATTCATTTTATCGTATCCCCTATGACTACTCTAATTTTAAGGGTTAACTATATGATTGTAGATCAACTTTCTCTAATGGTATAAAATATGTATAGTTTCCTTTGATTTTTCTGTTGAGTATTTGATATTTGTATTAACTCTGATTATTTATTCGAATTCATGTTTTCCTAACAAAGGAAAATTCATATCTAAATTTAAATTCTGATTAAAGATAAAGAAATATTTATCACTCCATAACGACAATTTTGATTTTTTGAATAATATACTATAATCACACTTGAAATATTTAATTCATTTCAAGCTTCCCTACAATATTAATGATTTGTTAGGTATTGGTTATGTCTTGTTAGACAGAACATATGAATTCATTAATTAAACAATGCAACTTGATCTGAACAATATGGTATTATATGGTCAATTCTTCTTTTTTTTAAATTCTTTTTTTCAATAGCATAACTACTTAAACTAATTTATGGACTTTGGAATATTTTACACTGCGCATGCCTTTGAAAACCATAATAAGGTGAGTCGACGCCTTCCTATTGAGCTTTTTCATCTTTCATCATTTCGTAGGGCAGAATCAAGATTTAAATTTTAAGATATTGATCATAAGTATTATAACATAAATATTTTATGAAACTGTCTATTTTAAATAGTTGAAGTTCATGTGGAAATAATTGAATGTCGGTCATATGTCTATACATGAATTTTAGTTATGTGAAACATCATATACAATGTCTGATGCTGACACAAAGTGAATGCACGTGTAATTTTTTTTGAAAAGTTGATACAAGTTAATTAGTGGAATCAAGATCGGTATTCATGCACTTTGCCCGCTAGTTCTGAGTTCTAAATTTAATTATTCTAACTATAATATATTTCTTAAAAAATGTTTATATGATTTGATCAAAATTATTGAGTTTAGTCAAAATTATAATCGAAAGGTTATTTGTGCAATCATATTAGGTGCACACTATTGATTTAAACTGTCGCAAACAAAAGCATAATATATAGGTTAAATACTTAACCTAATTAATGCTATAAATTATTATACTAATTATACTCATTAACAGAATCATCCCACAAGTTTGCATAAGCAATATAATAATTGGTATAAAGCTTTCCATTGGTTTTGGTTAGCTAATCGTAAATAGTTGATAAGTTTTAAGTATTGAAATATTATTTTTAAATTTTTAAATTGATTTTATAAATAAGTAGTTACGCGTTCAGATAGAAGTGTAGAAAATGATAATGAAATTAATTGGTATGTTTAACAAAAAAAAATGATGATAAGCTATTTTTAATTAAAAGACTAAAATTCCCTTAACTTTTAAATTATTGTATTTTTACAAATGTAATAGTATCTTTTTAAAGAAAAAGAAAAACGACAAATATAAAATGAATATGAAGTTAGAGTTTTATTTTAGAAAAGATATTTGAGAATTAAAAACAGTAATATTAATTAAGGATAAAGTAGTAAAAAACATGACTAAAAAGTATTTATAAGCCCTAAAGTTATAAGTTAGGAGTGATCAACTTTTAACTTTAGATTAATTTTAGATTATAAGCACTTTAAGTTATATACCTTTCAAACGTTTATCAAACACGTAAAGAAGTCATAACATCAATTTAATCATCTTATAAGCTTAACCAAATCCCGTCGTAATCAAGTTTTCAAATGAAGTAAACTACGTTTGGCTATTTAATACACGAATCAAGAGAGATAATAATGACATTAATTTATCATAATATTTATTATATATAATATGTCTTGAGATAGTGGATATTTATTTATTTATTAAATTAAATACATGCATATAGATGAAAAAACTCCACCCAAAAGAAAATGAAATTAAACATCACAAAAGGCCAGGCCCAAGTAAAAAAAAAAAGACATAATGGGCCCATTATTGAAAATGCTAAATGGGCACACTACGAAGCACAACTGTCTCAATTGTAAGCCCAGGCCCAAATGATAAAAGGACTCCCAAGTCCAGCCCATCTCCAGTAGTCTTCAGCCCATCTCTAGCAGATATTTTTCTTATCTCATCCAATATGAATAACACACATGCACTAGACAAGTTACCGTATTCTCGAAGGATATTTCTCGTGGCCCGTAACTTATCGGGCTCTAGGCCCAATGTACTTTCGACTTGATCCACAATTGCATTACCTCCTGGATGTAGAATCCAAAACACCGAGTTCCAATCTGAAATGCCTAACGGTTCAAACGCTTTTATTAAGCAACTCTCCACATTTTTTGCAATGGTCGGTGGTACGTCCTTGGTACAATGAAACGTAAGGCCCATCTCGCGTAAGTATAACGCGAGGTGGCAATCCCCGTTAGGTACAAACGTTTGGGCCGCCGAGACAATTTCGAAAATGGGCCTCTCCAGGCCCATTTTAGGGTCCGACCCGATTATAACCGCGACCGCACCATCCCCGAATAATGCTTGCGCGATAAGGTTATCGGGATGAGCTTCGCTCGGCCCGCGAAACCCTATCGCTGAGCTCTCAGCACACACGACAAGTACCCTAGCACCCTTGTTGTTCTCAGCTAAGTCCTTCGCTAACCGGAGCATCGTGCCACCGGCAAAACAACCTTGTTGGTACATCATTAATCGTTGAACTGATGGGCTTAGGCCCAATAACTTTATTAATTGGTAATCCGCACCAGGCATGTCCACACCACTTCTTGTACAAAAGACTATATGGGTAATTTTTGATTTGGGCTGAGCCCATTCATCAATGGCCATAAGGGCAGCCTCTTTACCAAGTTTGGGTATTTCTGAGACCAAAATGTCTTGTCTGATATCAAGGGAAGGCCCATTATAAGAACACAAATTTGGATTTTTCTTTAATATTTCTTCTGTTAAAAGCATATGCCTTTTCCTAATCATTGTTCTGCTGCCTGAAATTATTTATGAAAAATAAAATCAGTTATTAAAAAAAATAATCAATTTCTCTAGAGGTAAAATGGTAAAAAAAGAAAAAGAAAAAAAAAAGGGAGAGTAGATGGGATAATATCATTTTTGACCATTCAGTTATTGATATATTCTAATTTTGATCGTTACAAGTACATTTAATTAAGCAGATTTAACGTTAATTCACTACGATGTATACCTTTCGTCCCATTAAATAGGAAGTTATCTTTTATTTAGTATCTTTAGAGCTATAATTATCCACATGCGCAAATTTAACATAATACGTGAGTAATTAAATAATTTATTTTGAATTTGTGAAACCATTGGGCTGCCTTCTCAATTAATGCCCATATTTTTTAATTTTCCTTTAATGAGTGGAAGAGGACAATATATATCCTTAATAATAAATAATATCAACCAGCTTATTTATAATTTAATTGAATAATTGGAGCAAGTAATAAGTGACTGACACTACATAATTGAACTTGAACAGAAACAAAGATATTATCTCCATTTGTAAAACGTTAATTTAATTAAAGTAGGTTTGTCATAACATATTTCTATATATATTTTATATTACGGAAACATTAACTTTTTCTTGTGTGAGCTTGTTTACATTATCGCCTTCAATCTCAAATAAAGGAGAAGGATTGACATTGCCCGAGGGTTGCTAAAGTCCAAGAACAGTATTTGTGAAATTATACCGAATTTGTAGTTACTATTGTATATTTTGGAAATTAAACATCAATTACACACCATACAATTTCACATTAAAAAGTGATACACTTCCTAACAAAAATATCTCCATTTATTAAGTTTAATGACTAGATCATATACAAACACTTCATAACAAATATTTATATTATGATTTTCTTAGCCCATATATAGTACTCCAAGATATATAATTTTAGCAGAGATATTAATATATATTTCATGCTACTGATCCTACAACAGGAAGCAATCATCACTGGGATTATATCATTTCAATTTTATGTGTTGTCATATAATTGCCAGACTTGACAAAAAAATAAACAATGTTACACAAATAAAAATTATTCTTCAATTTCAAATTTTGTATAAATTCTCAATATTCATGTTACTTTGTTCAAGTTCATTTTAGTAAAAAAATATATTAGAAGTTCTCTATACATAACATATAATTTTCTGACATGACAAAATAGTAAATCTAAATTAGATGTATTGACTTGAGTAAGTTAATCTCATATAACTAATTAGTATCATTGTATCACATATATAGATTATCTTTTAAATTTCTTTCTATATAATTAAAAAATATAAGTTTTATCTCATGTCGACTCTTGTAACACCTCCACTCACCATGATCTCATACTCAGTGACTGGTGCATCTAATGGTTGACAACGTAAGATAAGACTAAAATATTTCAAGCGACCTTCGCTTATTTTTATATCCTCTATACATACTACTTGAGAAAGAGAAAAAATTAGAACACGATAAAGAAACGTACAATTAAATCTAGCTTATTGGCAACCTTTAAAACTGGCTTAAGAGGTGATGAGCTTAGACCATAGTATCCATGTCTCTTAATAGTCGTTGTGAGAAACTCAACAAAAGTACAAGTTTGTATACAGAACATGATAAAGAAACGTACAATTAAATCTAGCTTATTGGCAACCTTTAAAACTGGCTTAAGAGGTGATGAGCTTAGACCATAGTATCCCCGTCTCTTAATAGTCGTTGTGAGAAATTCAACAAAAGCACAAGTTTGTATACAAGTGATCATTAAACCTAAATAAATGCTCCAAATGTATATAGGCATGTAGCGAATGAATTTTGTTTCAAAGTTCTTAATTAAGTTCTAAAGGCATCACTTTGTAACAATAGATGTCTCACACATTGATAAATGATATTTTCATATAATTGATTGTCCATATCGTCGAATCAAATATCACCTTAAAGATATACATTGGTAGTGTGCAATAATTTTCTTATATCATCATCAGTCTAATTTAACATGTATTAATCGATTACTTGCCTTTTTTTTCTAAGTTACCAATCAATGTTACTAGCTCCACTCAATATACTTATCACTTACCTAGTTTAATTAAGTTATATATATTGACAGAGTAATAATCTTTTAGTCAAATCATTCAAAAAATATGTCTACCTGCAAAACCTTCTTAAAATGTAAAATTTATAATTTTAAAAATAAGATATATTATATGTTATTAAGTGACCTGATTATACATATATCATCTTTTATATCGTTAGTGTATTAAACTTAAACGTTCAAAATTGAATAACAACGATAAATATGTAATATTAAAGGGGAATATAACTTACAAATACGTCTAAATTTTTCTTTAAGGTCCACCAAATGCTCACTATTTGTAACCTTGAAATAATAATCAGGATAGGAAGTTTGATCAACCCAATGAAAAGGAGTTGCTGTCCCAATGGCTAAAATTTTTGCAGGACCCTCAGCTCTCTCATGAACCCTCCCAATCTTTTGACCATTTTCCAACTTCATTTTTTTTTTAAAAAAAGGTGAAATTCAGACAAAATCGATGAAACAGAAGAAATTCGAGTATTAGTTGAAATAAGAAAGGCAAAGGCAAAAGCCAAAGGGAAATGTTTTGGTTTGTGGTGGTGCATGGAATTGCTTGATTTCATTGCCTTTATATAGAATGAAAAAAATGAATGAAGTCTGATGTAATTAGCCCACCTCAATAATTTCAATACGTACAACAATAATATATTCACACTATATACAAATTACTTTTATATAGTGTTAATAAACATATACTAATAAAGAGTGTTAAAACTTTTATCAGGATTAGTTAATTGTCATTAGATTCAATGTTTTTATAGGCTTTAGGAACATTTACAAAGAGTAATAATTGTCTCTAAAAAACATAGTTAGCGGCAATTAAGATAATGCCGTTAATGATCATTATTGGATAGTGCCAAAGTGATCTTAGTTCGCATAAGTGGAATCTAAATAAAATGGAATGTACACTTATCTTATCGATCTCTATGTATTTATTATATATGTAGTAGAAAAATTGTTTCTGATTGATTTTTGTCTCGATAATTTATTTTCAAAAACAAGTTTGACAACTACAAAATAAAAACTATAGTAAAATACTATAGAAAAGAAAATTATTGTCACCTCAATAATATCATCGGGAAAAGGTAAAGAATCTCCTTAAATTATGTGAAATTGAATAAAAATGTCATCAATTAATGTTTTGATTAAAAAATGTCTTTATTGTTACTTAATGGGTTAATTAAAAGGTGTTTTTTAAATAAATAAAATATATTATTTTTTTTCCTTTTTAACTCATTCTTTTCCTAATAATTTTTTTATTAACAAATATTTATCCTACTTCAATTTGGTAAAAGAGAAAATATTTCTTATTTTGTTATAGTTATTTTTTATTATTATATATCTAAGTGAAAATTAATGATGAGTTTACTATAATCTTATATACATATTATCCATTAAAAAGGTACATTTAGTTATTCTATTTTAATTGAGATTAAGAAGAAGACAAAATTATTTTCTACATTTCATTGATTAAAGTCATTTTAAAAGAAAGAAAACAAGAATACAATTTATTAAATGTAATATTTTTGTTAAAAACAAAATGTGTTAAAAATATAATACTACTAATAATAATATATTTATTTATTTGAAAAAGAGGATTTTTGACCAATTTAGCAACAATAGTGGTATTTCTGGATCAAACTATTAACATTAAGGGTATTTTGGACCAAAATATTGATAATAAAGGTATTTTTGGATCAAACTATAAACATAGAATATTTTTATCTATCTCACATAATTTAAGAACATTTTTGACATTTTCATAATTTCACTAATGATTCCTTTTTTATAATTATATAACATGATAGTCAAAACCTAAACATCCTATTAATTTAGATCGTATGAAGGTTCATATAAAAAGTGATTTGTATTAGAAGTTAGTTCGAACTTGAATCTTCTTATTAACATCGTAGAAAATCTTATTTATCCCACTACCGAGGAGCGAGGGGTGATTTCAATTATTTATTGCGATCCAAAATGGGGTTTTATAACAAGATCAAAATTTTGTATTCCATGACTTGCACGTTATATATATATTTTGGGGAAAAAGGAAAAATATATTTCCGTACTATCGTAAATGGTATACAAATATTCTTCGTCATACTTTTGGGACTTTGGTGCTCCTGCCGTCCAAAAACTAGTGCTTATTAGCCCTTCACTCTAACGGAAGACCAAATAGGAACACGTGGCGCAATCCTACGGAGGGACCCGTTTGATCAATTAATTAGACCCAGAATTTAAAAACCCACCTGAAACCCTTTGACCCAAATTAAAACACCCAGCTCGCCTCCTTTTCCAGCTGAAACAAACACCAAACAGAAAACCCGGATCAAACAAGACATTAGCCATCTGGTCACAAATAAGAATAGTAAATTTTGGGTCTTATTAATTGGTCCCTCCGTAGGATTGCGCCACGTGTCCCTATTTAGTCTTCCGTTAGAGTGACGGGCAAATAAGCACTAGTTTTTTTACGGCAGGGGCACCAAAGTCTCAAAATTATAACGGAGGATATCTGTATACCGTTTACGATAGTTCGGAAATATATTTATCCTTTTTCCCTATATTTTTTGCTATCATATTAGATGATCTGTATGTAAACTTGTAATTATTTATAGTAGACCAAATTTGACAATCTTGACAAAAAAAATTACCATATTAAGTTCTTGCTATACATAAGTTCGGATAAAAGAAATATTATTACATCTATTCTACTTAAGGTTGTTTTAAGTTTCACAACTCTAGCTATGAATCGTTATTATTCTTGGTCATTGTAGTCACTTGATTTTTAATTCTCTTCGAATTTTGCATGACTTTAATATTTAAAATTTTCTTTTGAGCCCGATCTTGACTTTTTGACTTTTATTTTATAGTTAAAAAAATATAACTTAATTTTTAAAAAATAATTGTTATCCACTTCTCACATCATAGCACATTTTAAAGGCACTTCACACTTTCTTAATTTTGTATATTTGTTTTGACACTTCGAATTTGGAATCTTACTTACAACTTGTTTTGAATGTAGTAATAAGTACATACAACAATATAAATGGCATGCGTGTGTATATATTGTTTCTTCAAACATTTATTTATATGTATATATATATATATAGAATCATGATAAAGATCATATAAGATATTATTATTAATTAGAAATAGTGTATATGAAGAGTTTTTTTTTTTTTTTTTGAAGAAAATGTATGTGTTTATTTACCCTTAAACAAAATTCTAGCTCCGTAGACATACAATCATAAAGCGAAATCGTGCACGATGAAAATATGTTGACATCTTAAAGAAAAATTTTAATCTTTTTTTTCTAAGAAAACTACTTTTCTAACTCATATAATTAAGACAAGATTGACATGTTGTCCATTGGAACTATATGGACATTATTGCAAAGTCTATTTGTGTATTAATTGACACTAAAAAGGAATCGACCAGGGAGAGTACGTATGGTTGAAATTTTAATTTGTACGTACTTAATAAAAAGGTTATATACTATCTCCGTCTAACAATAGTTATTTATTATATTAAAATTAGTTGTTCAACAATACTTGTTCAATTTAGAAAATCAAGAGATAATTTATCTTTTGTATCTATTTTACCCTTGCTATTAAATATTAGTATTTATTATCTAACACATTTCTCAGAGCATTAAAGTGAATAAAGTCAAAGAATAATATAGTACTATTACCCCTATTATTTATTGTTTCTTAAGAGATGTGTCAAGTCAATAGTGAACAACTATTGTAGGATAAGAGTAGTATTAGTTTGTATGAAATTTATCGGTAAGGACTAGTTAATTTATTGTTAAATAGCTCTTAATTAATTGAATTCTCTTATAATCTGTTGTTAATTTGTAAAATAACATGAAATTATTATTGTTTAGATATGAATTTTATGTGTCACTAATTCTTTATTTTCTAGTAGACTTGGTGTTCTCAAAAACATTTTTTGGGGCGAATCACGGGGCGGAGCATATAAAAAACGCTCTGAGGTGCAAATTGAAGACGTAGATCCATAGGGCATAAGTCCTAGTAACTGGGGCGTAAGCTCTAAGCGTAAAAACGCAAGTCATGGGCTTAAAAACGTACGCCCTAGGCGGTTTTTTTTTTAAAAAAATTTAAAACCTTTTTTGCTTTAAATCATTTTTTTTATTATTGATGTAATGATATTTCTCAAATAATTGTAATATTCTTTTTCTTCATTATTGGTTATTAATACTTTTTCTCAAATAAAAATCATAATATTTTTATATATATATTATAGGTTATTTATTAAAATTTATTTGTAAAATTAATAAAATTAAAAAAATTATTAAAAAATTTACTTTTTCTTATTTTCTTAGTAATAAAATTATTAAATTGAATATACATGAGACTATGCCACGTAGATTCAGAAGACTTGTGTCTCGTGTCTCAGAAGCTTAGATCTCGCTCCATACTGCATAAAACATTTCGCCATATGCCTCCGCCTTTTAAAACACGGTTATCCGTGTTCAAAGGTACATATATATGTAGCTGTCAACCTTTCAACAACCAAGTTTTTAACCTCCAGTAGTGTATGTCCTTTTGTAAAATTACTTTATTCATCACCGACAATTTGAATTTATGTCGGGAAGAGCCATATTTGAAGGAATTATTAAGAATTTTTTCAATGGAAATTTTACTGGTGTAAGAGCTAATTATTTAGATACACTTTAATTTGTAATATTATAAATCTTACTAAATTTTGATGTGTCCAGATATGTCTCTCTAGCTAGATACATGTAGCTCGAAATACATTGGATTAAAGTGTAATTTGTTCTAGATAAACTATACCCAAGTGGAATTCATGTGTATCTGAGATATATAGACAAATCTCGCTAGTCACTCTCTTATGTATCTGGTGTCCAAGATACATGCGAATAACGTTAGATGCATACAAATACATGTATCTAGTGTTATCCGCATGTATCTAGAATACATGACTATCTCTCTTCATCTCGCTTGTCTCTCTCCTTATTTTAGAGTATCTGGTAGAAAAAATACATATATTTAATTGTATCATCCTCAATATAGCGGAAAACTCTTAATCAATGATAAAATATGTAATTATTTAAAAGTATAAATAAAATTAGTATATATAGTATGTATATATATCTAATAAGACAGTTTTCCCTTTTTCCATACACAAGATTTGAATTCAAAACTTCTGATTAACAGAGCAGTAACTCATTACTTGCACTATATCCTTCGATGGTAAGAGATAATACTTCTTAGTTGATACAGTCAATTTTCTTACCTCTATTCCATTATATGTGATATTTTAATCTAAAAATAATCTCATTTTATATTTTCAGTAATAAAATAATTTATATACACACAATTTATGATAGTAAGAAGACAAAATTTACAAGTTCACATCGTAAAAACTGTTTATAAATTATGTATTAGTGCGTTCTTATAACAAACTTATTCAACCCTTATGATTATGGTTATATATTTTTAAAAAGAATATATTATTAATGAAATCTTTCATTTTCATATAAATTATGAGATGAGTTTTAATCCAATAAACTATATATTGTCTTTCTTGTCTTATGCTATGCTTTCAAATATTTAAAATACTCGTATGTTTTTGTCTACTAATTATTAAAAAGGGGTTGGTAAAGGCTCATTTTGATATTGTTTTTTCTAAAAAAATTAAAAGTAACAAAACTTATTTCCTTTCCAAGTGGGGATTAACAATTTCTCAAAACGTGGAACTATAAACACTGCGAAGGAGTCGACTCGTAATAATATTCATTTCTTAATCAGAGGTTTCGGATTTAAGTTTTGAGTATGGAAATTTTTTGATAGAGAGTGTTATCTCTCGAATGAGGCCCTACTTGACATGAATCTAGATTAGTCAAATTTCAATATGGATACAGAACACGGTATGAAAAACCAAAAAATATAAAATCTAACTTTTTGTACTTAATAAAAAGGGATATATTATAGTTTGTATGAAATTTGTCGACAATTCTTAACTAATTCATTGTTAAATAGTTTTAAGTTAATTATATTTTCTTATTATTTGTTTACTGTTTAGCTATGAAATTTTACCATTAATAAATAAATGGAAAAATTGCAGAAATCCCGCATTTTAGTTTACTTATTACCATTATCCCCTATAAGTTTTACAAATCTCCAAAATCCCTCATTTTCGCGCATCAGATTAGTGTATCTCGCGCATCAGATTAGTGTATCTCACACATCAGATTAGTGTATCTCGCGCATCAGATAGTGTATCATGTATAAAATGTACATCAGATTAGTGTATCATATATAAAATATAATGTATCTTACTTAACGATTCATGTATCTCGCGCATCAGATTAATGTATCAGCGCTTATATTATTGTATCCGTATTGAGGGATTTCTGTAATTATAAACTTTTAAGGGATATATTGTAATTTTGCCTTAAAAGTATGTGATTTCTGTAATTTGCCCATAATAAATTGATTTATATACACACAATTATATGATATTAAAAAGACAAAATTTACAAGATTCTGTATTAGTTCTTATAACAAACTTATTCAACCCTTATGCTTATGATTATTTATTCAAAATAATATTTTCCAATAAAATCTTTCATTTTCACGTAATATATGAGATGATGTGTTTTAATCCAATAAACAATTTGTTGTCTTTTTTGTCTTATGCTATACTTTGAAATATTTATACTCGTATGTTTTTCTCTGCTAATTATATTAAAATTGGGTGCGAAAGGCTGATTTTGATGTTGTTGTTTTTCTCAAAATATAAATAAAAAAACAGAAAAGTTATTTCCTTTCCAAGTGGGAGGTTCACAATTTCATGACACGTCATTTTACTAATAGTATTTTATAAAATCAGAGTAATATACGTGAGAATAATTTTTACACTATTAAGTTCAGCAGCGCCACGCCCTATGCTAAGAAATGTCGAATAACAATCTTTCATAAAAAAATCACATTGCTTAGCTACATTAAATTTTTTTAATTACTTTAATGTAAATAAAGTTAAATATAAAATGTAACATTATAATATATATATATATATTATTATTTTTTACAAATAACTGAATAAGTGTTATAAATAATTCAATTGTGCTTATATATATAAGATATTTATGTGTGTATAATAATATATGTATATTGATTTACATTTTTGACCAAGCGATCAACTGTGTAACTTTCTTAAAAAATAATGAAATCTTTAGATATTTTGAATATTTTTTAAAGGTATTTTATGGGACAAGAACATCGCAGACAAATAATTGTTCTTGTATTTAATCTACTACTGAATCTTTCCCTCCTCTAATTGGAATTCAACAACAATAATTATTTAGAAATTCTATTTAAATCAACAAAAAGTTCGTCTTATTATATGTGTACATCATAGCTTTTCTCTTTTTCCTCTTTTCAAATTATTTAATTAAAGAAATTTATTTTAGAGCAACTTTCACATATAGCAAACACAAAATTCATATTTGTATGCTATAGCAAAGTTTGCATAATTGCACTCCATAACAAACATAAATATGCATATTTCACTATACATATTCAAAAGAAAGCAGTTGTATAATCTGTTTTGGTATACATATACAAAAAGATCAATTGTATAAAGTGAGAGAGGCGAGTGAGCGAGCGAGATCTGGGAGAGTGGTGAGCGAGATCTGGGAGAGGGGAGAGAGGGGAACGAAAATATATGTATATATACAATTTTCACGCATTTTATACATTTGCGTTTTTGTATAAAGTGAGA
>JAJOOO010020537.1:0-25893 GCA_029582685.1 Solanum piurae
ATATTGTTATTTGCCTACTCTTGTTTAGTTTCTACCCTCAGACCCATTACTAGTTGTTCCGGGTTACGGGTTGGCTTACCTGCTGGTGGGTTATAGTAGGTGCCATCATGACTTGAGAAATCGGGTCGTGACAGGCCCCAACCTACCCATGAAAATATATACAACAAAAGCTAACAAACCTCCCAACTCTGGCAGCTCCGGAGAAAAGGGTATAGTCAACTGGATAGAAGTCAATCTTGCTGCTGAGAAGGTCTACTGGGTCGTTTGTCGGGACCTGCATGCATGAATGCAGCACCCCCAGGCAATGGGGCGTCAATACAAAATAATGTACAGAGTATGAAAGACAATAGACTATGAGCAGGTGTCCTAATATACTGGAGTAATTCGGTAAATAAATCAAGAATAAGATAAGCATACTGACCTGCTCCTAAATCTAAACTTATCAAAAATAATAAAACAACAACCTAACCAAGCCCCCATAAGCTCGGCAGGTACAAACAGCACACAAGACCACCTACCCAGGCCCCCATAAGCCCAGAAGGTGCCAATCAGTCTATATACCTCTATCGGTAGTCCCCTAGCCCTATTAGGCAATAATATAGCCCCGTAGGCAGCACATAGCTCTCTTAGGCATTAATATAACATATAGGCAACTCATAGCACTCTTAGGCAACAACATGGCCCCGTAGGCAACTCATAGCCCTTCTAGGCGTCAATATAGTCATGTAGGCAACTCATAGCCCTTCTAGGCGTCAATATAGCTCTGTCGGCAGAACATATCCCTTTTAGGCATAAATCACATTCTTGCAGCTAATCACAATAGCCCAAAGGACAACAATAACAATCCAACAGCTAAAAGCGAGTAATTTAGTTATAATCAACATATACAAATAGCCTCTAAGTCGTGTCCAACATTGGGACGCTACTACTGAATAAGAAACCCGATAAGAGAGGATTATATCCACTCGAGCAGCCAACAATCAACAATAATGGCTACAAGTATAACAATGATAACAACTCAATTACATTGCTCCTAAGCTTTAAGGAAACATGCCGTAATAAAAAAATTGCCTTAACATACCTTTTTCGCTGAATTAACGTGACCTAGCGACTTTTACTCATAACTCCCTCGATACTACAACAAGGCAGGACCATAATCAACACACGAAAATAAAATATACCATGACAATACAATAAAAAATATGTATTTCCGTCGCAAATTGCTATTTGCTGCTTATAAAAGCTAGAGTTGATGAAAGAAGGGTCTTACCTCGATCTTAAGTTCGTAATATTCCTCAAAACCTTCAAATATATCCAAACCCTTGCTGTCCCAACACTAAAGTGTGATATGCTACGAAATCGATAAAACAAATTATACCACGATGATGAGCCCAACGCGTAGAACAACTTTCGTCAAGGACTTGGTCGAGAAAATCTACACTTTAGTTGATCCTAGAAATGGGTTTCTCTAATTTTGATGGTTCTTAGCTAAAAATGAAGAAAAAGTTAGAAGAAGAAGTTATATGTAAAGTTCCACCGACCTAGGGCCCCACTTCATGTGCCTGCTTGTGCAGTCCCACAAAAACGCAAATATCTATCTATTCTGAAGTCGTATGAACAAACGGTTTGATGCGTTGGAAACTAGACTCGTAGACCTTCGATTTGATAGGGCCCCATAATTCCTTATAGATTGGGAGAAAAGCTCCAAGACATTTGACCCAAATTTCAGAGAAATCTTTAAAAATGAACTTACGATAACTTCCGTCAACTTTTATTTTGCCACTTACCTAACTTCAAAACTTGAGATGCAACACTTGAACACTTAAAATTGGACATACCACATCATTCTTAATTTATTACCCACCCTCTTTGTCTTTCCATGGAGATACGAGTAATTTTAGACGTTTCAAAAAGTTGGGGTGTTACAGTTTGGTGTGAAGGATTACATAAAATAGTCCTGGGATTAAATTGTAGTGTCACTTAATTTGTTGTTTGGTTGGCATGTCCAGTATAACTTATACCAGGATTAATAATTAGTACGGAATAAGTTATCCCTCCCCTTTGGTGGTATAGTAATTTCGGGATAACTTATCCCATGATAAAATAAGTAAATGACAAAAATATCCTTTTAAACCTTTTTTATACATCACTTTTTCACATTCATGAAGGGTACTTTTGTAAGCAAATAAATTGTTCTTAAAATTTATGCAAAGCCTATTATTTTAATACAACAAACCAAACACTCAATAAAAAATAATCTCAACATAACATATCTCATCATAACTAATCTCATCATAATTTATCCTATCATAACTAATTTCTCCATAACTTGAATTCAAACCAAACGACTTCTAATTATTTGAGTATTGAAAATAACACCTTACTAGTTTAATTAATGAAAAAATAACGAGATAGAGAAAGATAAAAATTACAAAACTATAAAGATAAAAAAAAATTAATTACATAAAACACAAATTTGATGAGTATATCCCATTAATATATCTAAAGTCATATAAAAAAGATACTTTATTAATTTAATTAATGAAGAACAATATGAGAGAAAAATAAAATAAAAAATAGAAATTGTTAAAATAAAATAATATAATCATCAATACAAATTTAACTATTTGAATATATCTCGTAACTTAACGTATTTAAAATTTCATACCTAAACAATCTCATATTAATTTTGATTAATGAAAAACAACAAAAGAAAAAACAAAAATATATTAAAAAAATAAGAATAAAAAATGACCATGAAAGGGCATAAGAGGAGAGGGCGGTGGGATAAATCGGCGCAGTTTTTATTTTCATTTTTTTTGGAATGACGGTTATCGCTTAAATATTCAAAAACTCCGCTTAATTTAAGCATGAATTGGGAAATGGGACGTGTCTAATTTTACTAGGTGAACCAAATTTTTTAATTTTCTATTGTATGACGCAATTTGGCACTTTTTGGTTTAGGCAACAGCCAATACAAATTAAATGACCGACTAACTCATGTTTGGTACGACGCAAAATATTTTTTTAAAAGTATTTTTTTTACATTCTTTTATAATTTTCATAACGTATTTAAGACCACACAAATTTCAAAGGAAGGACGAATTATTAAGTGAAAACTACTCTTCTATTTCATTAGATGTGCATACTAAGTTTTTGATGCAAATTCGAATATAAATCTCAACTTTAGAATAAAATGACTTTTCATATACGTATTTAAAAATGATAAAGTAATAATTAATAATTTAAAATATTAAAAAAATTATGACAAATATTTTCATAATGTAGTAAGTACCACACGGTAAAACAGGAGTACGGCTATAATTGCATAATACAAGGTAACAAATCTGTCACAAATTAATTCTCTCTTATTTATTATTGTGGATGTTACCTTTATATAAGAATTTTTTTTTCTCTTTCAGATTTTGATGATCTTACATTTTTCTATTGGAAATAGAGGACAATAAGCTGTAGTTTTGCATTTGGTTTGGTTTAACTAAAATGAAGTAGTGCATGATTCATATATGAAGTAATAATTAAGGTCAATCCAATACATGCATGCCATATGTTTAAATCTATAGTTCATTTTACTTAACCTTAATTAATTAATAAGTATTTTACTTCATTAAATTACGTAATAATGGAAATTGCATTAGTTTAATGTATACACTCGATGAGGATAAATTTTTTCCGGTCGATACTATATTTTTAGCAAGAATAATATAGGAGGGAAATGAGTAAAACAAAGAACGTAGATGAGAAAGACTGTGGAGAAGAGACAACAATTTAGGAGGGAAATGCGTAAAATGAATAGATCAATACTATATTTTTTGCAGGTCATTAAATGATTTAAAATAATATCTTTCTAATTTTAACGAAAAATTAATTAAATACATTGGATAACTTTATAGAGAAAATACAACAGTTAGAATAATTTTGAAGTTACAAGGAAAACTAAGCGACTTTTTAAGAGAAGAATCCATAATTGAGTGTTATATGAGATATTATTTCTAGAAATCTATAGCTAAAAATGTTGGAAAAAAGACATAACTACTTGAAGTTTTTACAGTTTGTTTCTTCTTCGAGAAAGGATGGTTGGAGTCATTAAATGGTTTTAAAGGATATCTTTTTATTTTTTTTGTAATTTTTGTTTTAAATAAAAATTTCATGTGAGCAAATTTTAATAAAATAATAAATTAATTACGTTAGTGACTTTATAGGTATAATATTCAATAGTTAAGCATCTTTGAGGTTATAAAAAAAAATTGAGTGATTTTTAGGGGCATGAGAGCCTCAGCTCATGCATCGATCTACCGAAATAACCTATAAGGCATAGTTAAGTACAAAAATCAACACTTTGAATATCCATTATATATTTAACAATTTATGTTCGTCAAATATGATCGAAATAGTATAAAAAAAGTAAAGATTTAATCATATACACCAAAAAAGCTCCATTAAATTCTAAAATTTTACAACACAAAGAAAATTACACTAGACATTAAAAATATACATAAAAAAGTAGTGAACATTATACTAAACTCTAGAAATAAACAAAAGAATAGCATATGCTACAAAAATTATACCTTTCAAATGTGAGTTCCTGCTAAATCCCAAGAGAATTCAATAAATATTTGAAGAGATAAAAAATACTTCCTCCGTCCACTTTTAATTATCATAATTTTTCTTTTTAGAGTCAAATTATAAGAATTTTGACTAACATTTTACGATATATTTTTTCATCATATTGATATGTAAAAAATTGCAATATATAATAGTTTTTGTATAGTTTTTAAATATCTAATTTTTTTATTTAAAATATTGAATTAATATAATCTAATTTAATTTTGAAAATTAGTCAAATTGACTTTCGAAAAGTGTCAGGTGACAATGGACTAAGGGAGTATTTGACTTTTGATTTGACACGTTTAAAAGAAGTAAAACTTATTAATTGCATTAATACATACAAAATTACTTTGAACCTACTCTTAAATATAACGAACCATTATGTCATTTTCTCTACAATTGATACCTCAAAGTCCATTGTCCCGATTTATTCCTTATTTATTTCATTTGTAAGATTGATTGCCTTGACTTTAAAATTGCATTACCGATTAAATACTTTCCAAATGCAATATAGCAAGTGGATTCTCTCAGAACCAAATCATTAAATTTCTTATTACCAAATTTGTTTCTAGTAAATTCAATTTCTCTCGACTTTTAAATAGCAAAGTTTTCGCCACAATAATTGGAATAAGATTAATATACTTACAAATGTGAAAATCTCCTCAAATGGTTAGTTATTAAATGTTTAGTTTGATGCACAATCTACACTACAGTATATAACAGAATCATAAAACCAATATTCATTCATTCAAAAGCTTTTTGTTCATCAATGGAGTTGTATCACAAATCAACATGCCATGTAAATCTGTTTCTCTTTAATTAGGCCAAATACATTATGCATATATCTTCTCAATGTCCATTAATTATAAATTTACCATTTTCATTGATTCTTATGGATTTTTCTTTATTTTTTGGAACAGTTTCTAGGGAAATTGATGGTCGTTTTGACATGGGGAATACTTTGTCTTAGAACAGCGGAATGTATTGAGTATGAAGCTTTAAGTTGTCGAAAACACACAGCATTATTGACAGATTTTGGAGGCAAAGGTGACGGAAAAACGTCGAACACAGAGGCATTTCGAAAAGCTATACATGAATTGAGTAAATTTGCAACAGATGGGGGAGCACAGCTCATTGTTCCTCCTGGAAAATGGTTAACAGGGCCATTCAATCTAACTAGTAAATTCACTCTTTATATACACCAGGATGCTGTCATTCTAGTTTCTCAGGTTTCATTCATTCCTTGTCCCTTTCTTTTTTTACTTCAAAGAAAATTGGTTTGATGGGGAACCTGAACTTTCACCTTGTTAGTGAGGGTTCGATTTCCCATCTTGTAATCCCCTCCTCTATTTCCCCTAAAAAAAAAAAAAGAAGAAAAAGGACATTGGTTTGATCTTTGTTCTTATCCTAGGGGTAAAAAGGAAAGAAATCAGCCCGAAAACTATCTGGTTGATCACATAAATTAATCACAAACCAGAAATGTTTTGGTGAAAAAGAATGTGAATGAAGGATCTCACTGAATTGAATCTATTCATGTTTAAATGTGTACGGAAAAATCATTGTTCAACTCTTTGACAGCATTACAAACAAAAAAAAACCTGTTCTCACGCTCTATCTATTCGAGAGATGGGAGGACAGAGGAATTTGGTCTCCAGGATTTATTATGTTCTTTGATACCCCTTAAAATTGTCAGCAGGTATCAATGGTTACAAATTAAATCAGAAAATTTACACCATATTATTTTTTCAGATAACCAATTGTGTATTATCACAACTACATTTTTCTAAGGTTGTCTCAATGTTTTACATTTTAATTAATTTTCGATATTTCATTTATAGCAACGACACATAAGAATCTCTATATAAGCTAGACATTTCACTTTAAAGAACTACATTAACATTATATGTGAGTTGACCTAGCAAACCTAGACGAGGTTCTTTGACGTAAGCAGTGGTGTAGCCACATACTAATTATATAGATCAAACTTTACTTTTTTATACATATATAATGAATCTCGGATACCCTTAACAAAATTCTTGACTTCACTTAATATGCAACAGCTGTTGTTAATATACACATATGTGACTGTTTGTACAGGATGAGGCAGAGTGGGATTTAATTCCACCATTGCCATCTTATGGTATAGGAAGGGATAATCCAGGACCAAGGTTTATCAGTTTCATTTTTGGAACAAACTTGACTGATGTAGTCATTACAGGTAAATATCCTCTTTGTACTATCAAGTCAAAATAATATGCCAAGTACAACAATTGCTACGCTTCAGTTTGAAGCTAATTGGGATCGGACGTATGAATCCTCAATATCATAAACCCTCTGTTTGGGTCCATAATATTTCAGACACTGATGCCAACACTTCTAATGTTAGTTGTTTTATATGTATGCTGATGATGATTAGGTGGAAATGGCACCATAGATGGTCAAGGTCAACTGTGGTGGACTAAATTTCGACAAGGTCAATTGAAAAACACCCGACCTTACCTGATTGAGATCATGTTTTCTGATCATGTTCAGATTTCCAATCTTACATTGATCAATTCTCCTTCATGGAATGTCCATCCTGTTTACAGCAGGTTTACTTTCTTGTTCCTCTAATTTGTTTATATCAATCCTTTTATAATTCACGTGGTCATCTTTGGATATGTGCCATGTGGAGCCCACTAAAGGAAAACCCGCCTACAAGGAGTTTCTACATTTTCAAGGGTTAGGCATCTGATTAAGGGTAGAGGGATCTTATCATCCCACCATACTCCCTAGTGGTGCTTGTTAACTTACTTTGATATGTACTCTTTGTTTCTAACTTTTTTTTTCTTCCGAAAAATGCAGTTTTGTGGTAATTAAGGGATTAACAATCCTTGCACCAGTTGATTCACCAAACACAGATGGGATTGACCCAGGTTTGTTACAAGAACAGACTCTAGTAAAAATGTGAGAAGATGACATCCTCTAGTGAAGTAGTTACTAATTCATTTTTGGTTGTGCAGATTCTTGTTCCAACACAAGAATTGAAGATTGCTTTATAGTCTCAGGGGATGATTGCATAGCAGTGAAAAGTGGTTGGGATGAATATGGAATAGCATTTGGAATGCCTACAAAGCACCTAAGCATAAGAAACATCACCTGCATATCACCTGATAGTGCAGTCATTGCTCTCGGAAGCGAAATGTCCGGTGGCATTCAAGATGTGAGAGCTGAAAACATTGCAGCAATTAGTTCTGAATCAGGCCTGAGGATCAAAACTGCTATAGGAAGAGGGGCGTACGTTAAAGACGTATTTGTGAGAGGAATGACATTGCAGACAATGAAATATACCTTTTGGATAACAGGCGATTATGGGTCTCATCCTGACAATCATTATGATCCGAAAGCACTTCCTGTCATTCAAGGAATCAATGTAAAAGACGTTGTAGCTAAGAATGTGACAATAGCAGGGAAATTAGCGGGGATAGATGGTGATACCTTCAATGGAATTTGCATATCGAATGTGGCCATCGAGTTGTCAGAACAGGCTATGCAACTACAATGGAACTGCAGTAATATAAAAGGTGTTTCTAGCCAAGTCAGTCCTCAGCCGTGTGCTCTGTTGCCTGATAAGAATATTGATTGTCCTTTTCCCACTGATACTTTACCTGTTGATAAGATTCAGTTCCAGACTTGTGCTGCAGCTACTACTATGCATCAAGTAAAAGAGAGTGAAATACCCAGCTAGTCCCTTGTTATGCTTTAATTTTTTGGAACCATTTTGATTATTAATTAAACAACATTTGCTCCAGTCCATGGTTTCCAGTCTTCTAGTAAACTCAATTTATGGATGTTCCTGCCAATGCTTCACTCTTAGACTTGGATAATATGTCCCTAAGGATAAATTAGCAAGTAATCTTTGAAAGGCCTCAAAAGAAGTCATTGGTATTTGTTGGGGAAGCGGGATGTGGACTCAGAGTGGGTGTTAAAACACAACAGATACAACTAATTACGACTTTTACTGCCTTATTCCATTTTTTAATTATGTTGCAATATGCATAAGTAGCTGATGTTATACATAGAAATAGAAGTAAAATATAGGAAGAGGTGATCAAGATATGGATGTTGCTGCTAAAAACAGCACCAAAAGTTTACATGAGAAATGATAAATATCATCAGCTCTCTAAATTTTCAAAATAGAATGGGATTTTGGGATGCACAAGTTATTGATTTCTCCAATTAATGGAGCACTTGATGGGAGGGGAAGCAACTTGATCTCGAATATCTTTTGCCATAGTTTCCCTGTCACTGCAATGAAGAACAGAATGATGTCATTCACAGACCCATCCAAATTTTAAGGATCACTAAATTACACTGTTAAAACTCAGCATCATGGCAGAAATTCCTCCGGACATCTTATATTGGTACCAAAGGTACAAATTGAATCGAGGCTACTAGTTAAGTTGAATGAGAGCTTCCGATGCTTGGATTGCAGGTTAATGATAGAGGGAGAAGGAAGACAATTAAACCAAAGGTGAAGACTGTGTAACAAGGTTGAGCAACAATATGACATAAGAGCATACAGGAAGATAGAGCCTTCAAGATTAGAAATATTTTATTGATACTCATTCGGTGAAAATTGAAAATTGGTTGCGTATTATAGAATAAATGCTAAGAAGTTAAGCTTAAGTGCCTATCTATCCAAAAAACTGATGAAGATCACACAGAATACTATAATGATCAATTCTTACCAAAAATACGGTCACCGTCTCTGTCCCATGCGATCCCATTCAGGACCTCAAAGTACTGCAGTGAAGAGCAATAGAGGATTTAGCTTTCGCTCTATAATTGCATCAAAGAACCTGGGGGGGGGGGGCAAAGGAATATGAAAGCGCAAGGGATAAAGTTCTTTCGATGATGGAAGTTAAGGACTTTACTAGTTCCTGTTTATTCAGTTGAAGGAGAGGAAATGAAGGTAATCAATATGTTTATAGTATTATCCTTAAAATCTTGGTGCAACTTATTTTATATATGGAAGCATTTCACTTCCCATCAGTATAGCCTTCTGTCCATCTAGTGTAGAGGTTATTAACTTTTCTTTCATCTTCCTTCCTCACTCACTCTGAACAAGGTACAGCCGTACAGCTAATTACCCATCCATATCATCAACCAATGCTACACCATCCAAGGCTACCAACACAACATAATAAAAAACAAAAAGGAAAAGAAAAGGCGAGAGACAGAGAGAGAGTAACAGAAGCAGATACCAAAATAAACAGAAAACAGCTCTTAGTAATACTTCTTATGCAAAACGGTAAAAAAGTTACCTTATAGCCTCTTGATTTTAAATCATCTCTGAAAGAAGTTAAAGAAGCTATCTGTTAACAAATCTTGACCAGAACCTGTGAACTGCAATACATTACGACAAAGAACAAAAGCTAATACCTTAGAGATTGAAGGAGAATCCACCCGATCACAGTGCCATCTTTTGGTGAAATTCTAGCAATGCAATCAGTCTGCAGAGAAAGGCAATACCAACTTTATTTTGGTCTCTAATTCAGTGTCAAACTTGGAGCTAAGAAATATGACACTCTGTAACAAACCCAATAACAAGACCAACTCAATTCAAATTCAAACAACCGACAAATCTATTTCATTAACTCATAATTGGAATTACATAGGAATTTAAGAACTAGATGGAAATTGAAGAACACAAGTAGAAAAAAAGGGATGAGAAGTAGAACTCATAGAAGGGGATGAGAGGGCTAGACCTTTTTTTTCAACAATATTCCTTCCCCTATTTTGCTCTCCCAAGTCTCTATTTATCAACCCCACTTAATCTTGTTTTGGGCTGCTTTGTCAATACTGGTCTAGGCCCATTCATAACAATACCTTCGACCCCAATAAGAACCTTGTCCTCAAGGTTCAAGTAGTACAAAATTGATATCATAGTGAAGATTCTCATTGGAGCTATTACGGAAGCTATACATACTAACATTAGCAAGTTAGAAGCAGTTGTAGGCAGTTCTCTTACAACTTTACCAATGACCAGTACAGTGCTCCAAATTATCCCAAGGAGACTCCAACCCTCAGCTTTTAGGAGATAAAGTGACTCAAAGAACATAATCTCAACATTGTAGATATGTGATATAACACTCACTAGCAACTTCTATGCCCCTTTGGTGCAATATAGCCCTTTGTTATTATGTATTCCTTGTTAGCTAAAGGAATCAGAAAGCTAGTTGTATCCCTATGAAGAAACCTGTCAATGATCCAAGCTACACAATTTCTTGAATCGGCCTCCTTATTTTGAGACACCAATGATGTATCCACATTCTTAGTGTCATTAATTGAAACCACCAATTTGGACAGATCCCAAAAGCAGTTCAGGATGTTCATCCCATGAAGGATTTGTGCACTTCTGTCTCTGTGAATTTGGCCAGCAACATCTAGAATATTATGATATAAAGCAACGACTAGTGCATCATCAAAGACGACCATGCGCAAATAATATTTTGCAGCGCTAAAAAATACGGGGAGCAAACTAGAACCAGGATCAAACGGAAAGCTGAACCCGAATTGATCAGGTGGAAATCGATACAACGATAATGGGAGGTTAGCATGATCGAATTCCCTGAAGTAATCAAATATAGATCTACTCATAAGTTGGGTGCAACTAAAAATCGAAGGCACACAAGGTAGTGCAAGAAAATTATCATCAAACATGATAAGGTCACCGTACTCTCCCTGAAATGCAGAAACCGTTTGAAAAATTTCATCAAACATATGGGATGCCAGATTTGCTGAATCATTTATCACTGAATGTTCGACTTCCATGTCAATTTTCTTCTCGGGCATTTTATCGAACATGTGGTCTACCTCAGAATTTCCAACAAGGACATCGTATTGAATTTCAAGTGAAATGGAGGTGTTGCCCTGTTCGGCAAGATGACATACCTGGATCGCTGGTAACACCATAGTTTCAACATTAGTTTCCTTATCCGACATCTCCTTGAACACTGTGTGTGCTAGGCTTTGGTTGTTGCGGTTTGAGTGTTCATTCAAGTATTGAGGCGAGGATGAGTTACTAATATTAACCGACGATGGACTAACCGCCTGAGAGTAGTCCACTGCCCTATGATTCTTGTTTCTGGGAATGGGTAAGAACTCGCGTTGTTTGTCTCTAGTACGGGAGCGAAAATGAATCAGCAATTTGTCCACAAAATGGTCCCAGCCAGCCAGTTGTTTGTTGCGAAACAACCATCGATACCATTCCAAAGCCTCACCATCAAAATAGAACGAAGCCAATGACAATTTATGCTCAGATAAAATGTTATGGAAGACGAAATACTTCTCCGCCTGAAGAACCCAGACTGTAGGGTTATCACCACTAAATCGTGGAAGAGAAACTGAATTTGGTACACAGGAACAAGATGGAGTTAAATGGGTCAGAACAGGAAACGACTGGATTAAATCGAACTGTTGGCGGAATGCACGGATAGATTCTTTGAGGGAGGTGAGTGAAGTGTCCACCATGTTAGACCTCTCAACGAGAGCACCAATGTAACAAACCCAATAACAAGACCAACTCAATTCAAATTCAAACAACCGACAAATCTATTTCATTAACTCATAATTGGAATTACATAGGAATTTAAGAACTAGATGGAAATTGAAGAACACAAGTAGAAAAAAAGGGATGAGAAGTAGAACTCATAGAAGGGGATGAGAGGGCCAGACCTTTTTGTTCAACAATTTTCCTTCCCCTATTTTGCTCTCCCAAGTCTCTATTTATCAACCCCCACTTAATCTTGTTTTGGGCTGCTTTGTCAATACTGGTCTAGGCCCATTCATAACACACTCAGATGTGGAAAAAGAAGGTTATTGGTCACCATTTAGTGTCATACTCATAACCATATCAAATGGGAGTACGCTTATAAAGAGGCTTGCCGAGACAGGTTGTTCTAATTCTAGCTGAATAAGAAAAGGAGAGGACTTAACTGAGTGGCACAAATAGAATATTGGTTCGTACAGTGATGCCATGCACAATATATATCTTTATCGGAAACCCAATAAGTTACACAAACTTATATGACATAATACAACTAGCTTCTCGAGCAAGGTTGTTTTCTGGACCTATTCCACTGAATACCATAACCAAAACAACTATTGTTAACGTTGCTCAATGACTTTCTAAATATATGGATAGTGTAAATAAATGGGAAAAACAAATCCAAAGCCCAAATGGAACTCGGTAAAAAGAGAGATTTATACCCCATAGACATTTGACCATACTTCATCTTTCACATACTCCAGCTCATTGAGGTAGCGCACTTCATGCCCTTGAGACTTGACAACTTGTTTTCTGATGACTGCATTAAGAAAAGAGTATCTCCATTTTCAGGAAGCAAAGAAGAAACTAAATATCATGTAGACCGTAGATGGAAAAACCTTTCATCGTCTTAGGGTCAATCTTATATAATGTTGATGTTCCATCACTTCCAAAAAGTACTTTCCCATCAGTTGCAAATCCCCAACCATCTTGCATGTGATGAGTAAACTTTTTAAACTGCATATAATTTCAATTCTAAAAATAGTGAGCTAGGGGTAACTATAAAAAAGAATTTGGTTGCTCCAATAAAGGGCTTCCACCAGGTTCTTAAGAGAAGGATTTAGTCTATCAAATTTTCATAGTTTCATGTGAAGTTATAGGAAAGGAGAATTTCATATTCGAGATGATAATTTTAACTTGAATGTCAAATCAAATAGAGGACCTAACACCACATAGCAAGGATGAAACAGCACAATATTAACAGTTAACTAACATGTGAAGGCTGTGAAAGTTAATTGAGGCAATAATCCTACAGACATTACTTTTCTCATAAAATACATCAGGAGCTTTCATATTACAACAAGCAACATCCAAATTAAAATCATGAAAAGAAGATGATTCAAATGAAAGCACACAAAGTAATGGAGGCAAGCATACTTTGCTAAAGTTGTATCGATCATATATGAAACCAGTATCCTGCAACCATGTTAGTTGGAACAAGCTGCAAAAATCGACAGTTGTTGCATAAGAACTAGTGATCAATTTAAATTCAAAAATAGTAAACTATCACTAAAAGATAAAGGAAAGGAAACAAAAAGACACAACAATGAAAAAGGAAAAATCTAAAGAAGAGAAAACTTGGTCTGGTCTAATGTACACCAGAAAATATATCATGATTCATGAATGTCTAAGTAATCCTAAGATCGGCTCTCTCTCTTCCAAATTAACTGTTCTAGTTTCTATTTTCGGCTATCTCAAGCATGTTTTCATTAAAGGGAAGCCATTTTTCCGTACATGTACAATTTTAAACACATTTCTAAAGACGGAATAAAATTTCAACTCTTACTTCTTCTACGTACCTAGTCAAAGTTGGAGAACCAAATCGGACATAGGGAGTGCCGAAGTTGTTAATTTAGTAAAAGAAAGACTGCTACTTAGAGCACAGTCAAACTTCAGATAATAAACAAAGTTTCACCAAATTCGAGTTGGTTCATTATTATTTGAAACAATATTACTTATCTGCAGTTTCATAATGACAATTGGCCCAAAACTAATACAAAAGCTAAATGCTATTGATATATAAGCAACACTAGGCTTACAGATATTCCTACCAAAATTTGATGTGCTCATAACCGTTAAAAAAATGCTGCAATATTCAGGACAGAATTCAATTGCAACCATTACAAGGAGATGATAGAACAGCATATAAGTACTACATATTATCCAATCTGATAAATGAAAGATTGCTTACTTAGCAGTTATCACAACACATTTTCCACATTATTTCCAGAATCAGGAAATGATGTATGTATCCCTTACCTCTCACCAAGAAGAGCTAAACCCTCTCCAAAGTCAGAAGCCTGCATTTCATGAACAGTCTCAACCTGTGGAGCCAGCAATAGAAGATTCCTCTTAGGTCCAAGATGGCACACTTTATGTTTCAACAATAGATACCTGTTCTTTCTCACACGATAAACTTCATAAAAATGGATAATGCAGCTTATAGATAGATATGTTAGCATTTTCAATTGGCAGAAGCTGTCCTGTGCGCCTGTTATACTAAGCAGAAATGTAGTGACAAAATCTTCTTACTCTCCAGCCATGACGGAGAAGCCAACAGAGAAAACCCAAACATGAATACTTATTTTAAATCCTCACAAAACTTCAAAATTGTATTATAGTTTTACTTTTAGTAAGCAAGTTGTAGACATACCTTACCATTCAGCAACGCAACTTTCCGAACAGATGACTGCATTTTTCAGAAAGAGAGAATTATCCATGTCAAGCCAAACCAAAAATCATGAAGTCAAACCAAGTATATATATATATATATATATATATATATATATATACACACACATTTAAGTCAACTCACACGTCCGTAAAGTCCAGTTGATTCAAAGAGTGTGTCATTTTCTGCATAGAGAAGTCCCTGAAGGATAAACACATTGCATCAAGAACCAAACACAAATAATTACTTTAAATAATTTTTATTGAAGGTAAGCAAAAACTATAATTGCAAGTAGATAGAATATAATGTTGAATCATAAAAAAGTTTCCTGGAATTCAATAATTTCATCAAAATTTCTTCAAATTCAACTTTAAAAAAAATGTTTCCAAGTAAAAGCTACCGTCATCAGAAAGTACATATTACCAAAAATTTGGGGACGAACAACACTAGAAGAGGTATCGTGATCAGCGACTAAATTTCTCATTTCCGCCAACTATGTAATCCAGAAAACTAGAAATTCATAATGCTTATGTTGATATAATCGCGAAAAACTAATGAACCTGGGTGTAAGCTTCGGGGTCGTGAGGGAATTCATTGATGACTTCGACTTTGTAAGCTCCATACGATGCTTCAGCTTCACTGAATACGGCAAAGCTCAGTAGAACAATCAAGCCTACAACTACAAACCTTCGATTTAGCAGAGACATTTTCGCGTGATGGTTAGTAGTTGAAGCTGAAGACGCCATTGATGATTATTAAGAGGATTTGGTGAAAAATAATTATAAATCAGTTGACTGTTGACAATGTCGAGTTATCTCCACCGTCGGATTTGATTGATAAAGGGTGAGACGGGCAACCGGCTTGGCCCTTCTGCTCCACGATATTTGCTCAAATTCCATGTGCATCGCGTGTTTGAATTTATTATGGAGGTGAAAATCTTATTCCTTCCGTTAAAAAATAAAAATGCTCTTGCCGTGACTACAGATATTCTATTCCTCTGCTGCATGATTTTATTTTTTTATATTTCTCGGCTGTCGCCATCTCAATTGAACTATTCACAGTGTAATGACTATTTTGTTTTATGATATTTCTTCTGTCTCAAAATTTATGTTAGATGTGAGTATTAAAAAAGTTCTTTTTAAAAAAAGACTTTTAAGATTTACTAAAATAAATTATAGATATTTGTATGAACTATAAATTATCTCACTAAATGTAAAATAAGTATTTTAAAATTAAATTATCATTAAATTATATTTAATCTCTTATAAACTTCATTTGAAATGAGTCAGATCATTTTCAAAATTTAATAAATGAGTCAGATATTCCTTAAGAATTGAGTCAATTCTAAATTTAATACCAATGGACAACTTAGAAAATGCCACATTACTATTTTACAAAACAACAACATTAAATAATATATTATAATTTTATAAATCAGATCTGAAAAAGATAGTATATAACACGAATTTTATCTCTATCTTAAAATATTTAAAAAATTAGAGACAAGTGTCAAAAACACACCTAAACTATCCCATTTTATTGAGTTTCATACCTAAACTATTGAAAGTGTGAGTTTCATACCTAAACTATCACTTTTTAGTTTGAGAAACACACCTCTCTCATCATGGTGTGTGTAATACACTCTCTCTTTTATTTGAAAAAAACGTTGACACATGGTATTCCACATGGATAAAATATTCCACCTTGACAAAAATTAAATAATAAACTATTAATATTAATTAAAAATTAAAGATTACAGTATTACTATCTATAAAGAGAGAGGTGTGTTTCTCATACTAAAAAGTGATAGTTTAAGTATGAAACTCACACTGTCAATAGTTTAGGTATGAAACTAAAAAAAAAAGGTATAATTTAGGTGTGTTTTTGAAACTTATCTCAAAAAATTATTTCAACACACCCTTGACTCAATCCATATCCCTACCCCAGACTAAAGAGAAACACATCATGAACCACATATTTGGGAAGAGAGAGTTAGGATATTTTTAGATAAAAAAATTAATGAAGGTTAAATATAAGCCATTTTCAATATATTAGGAGTATTTTTCATCCTTTTTCATAGAAAGTATAATTTGATTCAATAATTATAATCTTTTGTAAACATGTAGTGACTTAATAGGAAGTATGATTCGATTCATTTATCGCTTATTAACCATGTCATGTTTGATCGGATATAAAACATGAATTTGGTTAAATGTGTTTGATAGTTAAACTTAGTATTTTAAAATGAGAAAATACATAATTACCCCATTAAAGTAAAATCTGTTTTTTAAAAATACACTTCAAATTTGCAGGGGTTCTATTACCCATTATTCTTATTTAGAATGAATTTATTGTTCCATTACGTGCCTACGTGGCATGTAGAGTGTAGTTCACTCTCTGATAGAGAGTGAGTTGAACCAAAAAGTAAATAAATATTTATTTAAGCATTTATTTTATTAGAAATATTTTTTTTTTCTTTTCTTTTATTTATTTTATTGTACTTTCTCAATTCTTTATTTTTGTTATTTTCTACCCCAAATTTCAAAAGAACCAACTATCTCTTCTCTATCTTCTTCAACTTAGAAGACCCATTTTCTTCGCTCATTTTTTTCCTTGTCTTCTTGCTTCTCTTTGTTCTTTTTTCTTCTTTTGCCCTTATTTTTTTTCAAAATAATAATAATTGTAAACCTCCTTGATAATATTGTTCCTTTTTTTTAAAAAAATGTTATGTAGTTCTTTAGCATGTAAATAAAGAAATTTCTTTGATTTGAGAGTATTACAGAATTCCATTACCTTCATCGTAATGGAGTTTCGCTGCATAATTGTTGTAATTTTGAAAAAGAGATGGTAGATTGGAGGTGATTATTAATTTTCAATTTATAATTTGTTAGTAATTTTATTTTTGATTTAATAATAATTTGATGATATTAATGATGGAAATGGTATTATAATAGTGACGTGATGAAGACTACTCCGAAGGATTGATGAAGATGGCGCCTACGTAGAGGATACCTGGGGATGAAGGACGGAAGAAGAGCAAAGAAGGGTAATGAAGAAAGAGAAAGAAAAAGAAAATGAAGAAAGAGAAAAAAGAAAAAGAAAATGAAGTTAATAAAATAAGAAAAAACAAAAATAAAAATAAAGATTAAAAATTAAAATTAACATGTGGCTGATAATAACTGGTGCGTGATTGCACTTCTTTTCTTGCAATTGAGGGTGACTGAAAAATGGGATATTTACAACACTTTAAAATTGTTTAAGGGGGTACTAAGACCCCCACAAAGTTGAAGTATCTTTTTAAAAAACAGGTCTTACTTTAATGGGATAATTATGTATTTTCTCTTTTAAAATTTGAGTTTTTAATGACATGACATGCCAATTAGAAGAAAATAATTTTTTTGAAGTATTTAGTATATTTTGTTCAAAGAAAACTAGTAATAGTTAAGTGATTTCATTGTCCTAAAAAAAGTAAAAGTGAAATTTATAAAACATTATCAATAGTTGAGAGACCAAAAATTTAACTCAAATTTGGTTAAAGAATATTCACATTCCATCTATTAGACCAAAAATATCTTTAATGTAATTTTTTGACTTAAAAATGCCCCTAAAAATTAATGGTGGACTAATTGGGTAGATGAACTTTACAAAAAGTCATGTGGTAATCATAGGCGGAGCTATAGCTACTCTTGGGTGTTCAACTATATATTTTTTGTCGGAAAATTACGTTGTATATATATGTCAAATTCTACATTTAAAGGATATATATTTAAAGTTAGACACCTTTGAAAAAGTTATGTCTTTGATGCAGTAATAACAAGTGTCCATTTGAATCAAGAAGTTCTGAGTTCGAACCTCAAATATCATATAATGTTTCTGGCTCCGCCACTGATGGTAATGTATGATTAGTCCAAGTGTTAGTTAATATGAATTGAATTGCCAACACATATGTATTGAGATCCGACCCATGCACCCATATAATTAAGAAAAAATTATCTAAATACATAACTTATTTTATTATACTCTGAAATTTATAAGAAAAAAATTACAAAAAATTACGAGATGTATCGTAACGTAATGATGTATCTGAATTCGAAACGAGATGTATCGAAACGTTGAAGGATGTATCCGAAACAGGGACGTGATGTATCCGGTCTGGATTCCATCAAATTTAAGGGATTTTGTAATTTAGAAAAGAGTAGGAATAAAATGTAATTAACTTTTAACACTACTGCATTTGTGTAAAATTCCCTATGATTAAACTCAAATTCTTGATTATTAACATCCCACCCGAATTCCTTTCTTCTTCCTCATATATGTATACTCCCCTAATATTGGAGTTAATATCTCAAAAGGTCACTCAATTTTAAGAATTTATCTAGCAAAGTCATTGAACTGTGTCTTGTATCAATACATAAATTATGTATCAGAGCACATGGTCCATGTTGATACAACTTATTATATAATTTATGTATTCATACAAGACAAAGTTCAATGACTTTGCTAGATAAATTCTTAAAGTTGAGTGACCTTTTGAGATATTAACTCCAATATTAGGGGAATATACATATATGAGGAAGAAGAAAGGAATCCGGGTGGGATGTTAATAATCAAGAATTTGAGTTTAATCATAGGGAATTTTACACAGTTGCAGTAGTGTTAAAAACTAATTATATTTTATTCCTACTCTTTTCTAAATTACAAAATCTCTTAAATTTGGTGGAATCCAGACCGGATACATCACGTCCCTTTTTCGGATACATCCTTCAACGTTTCGATACATCTCGTTTCGAATTCAGATACATCATGTACGTTACGAAAGCGATTACGGCGTCATGTGAAAGCTTAAAATTGCAAATCATGACATCGATAAATCAGATGACAAAAAATTATACTAAAAACATAATATTATTATATGGTTTAGTCAATCGGCCTACATATGAAAAAAAAAAAAACTAATAAAAAGAAAATATTAAAACTGTTGAGGGAAAATCTCCCCATAAACAAAACTCTTTATTGACTACATTGTGGATGTTCTTGTGTTATGCTATGAGAACATGGATCTTCAATGTAGAGATCTCCAAACTTTTCCTCTATGGAAAGAATAAACCAAATATGGAAGAAAAATATATTTTTTATTTTTATTTTTTTTACTGTTGTGGTTCTCGAAAAATACCCCTGACGCGCCTGAATTGCGTCTCACGCGTTATGCCAGGTTGGATTCGCGTGTTTTTTTGTTTAAGAATTGGATAGTTGAAGTGCCTACTTGTGCACTTTGAAAGTTAGAGGTCATACTTAAAATTCGAAGCCAAGTTTAGGGTCCAATTTATGTATTATGCCAAAAAAAAAAGATGCCTTTTCCCCAATAACCGAATATTTTTGTTGGTAAATATTGCATATTTGATTCTATCTATAAATCAATTTTCTTTTCATTATAATATGAATATACCCATCAATTCACAGAGCCTCCTGTGTCTTGCTCTCTTGTCTTTTTTTCCTTCGCATTCCTCTTGTTATTTAAGTTAATATGAACATAGTTAAGTGATTTGTATGTAAAGAAAAAAGTATTTTTTATAATATGAACTTATATAGTTGAGTGCCCTTTCATGTTATTTACTCGAATAAGAAGATCAATATTCCAACAAAATCTTTCTGTTCTGACCATCATTCTAAGCAGTAGTGACTAAAATGAGTAAACAAGGGAATGTTGGCACCACAACTCGATTACTTTAGCAAAATTTTCTTGGAGAAACTTACCTGTTATAGGTTCACTGTTTCCAAACTATTAGTGTGATAATGTGATCTAACATGTTACAATAACAAGTTATCTCTCTTATTCTTTAGGTTACTTATTCGACATACATGCATTATGAGCGGTAACATATAAAGATTAAACGCATTCGTTTTTATTAATGCTTTTGAAGTTATGATGAAGCAGAGGAATCATGTTTACATCGCTGAGTAGTAAATCGCGCGGCTGCAGCATATGGATCACTTCTCCCATTTCAGGCCTGTTGTTGACATCTGGATCAACACATCTAAGAGCAATGAGCAGAAATATTTTCAGTTCTTTCATACTAGGCCTTTCTGGTAGCTTTGGATCCACTAATTGATCATATTGTTGGCTTGCCACCATTGATTTCATCCAGTCAATCAAATATTCCTGAAAATTGAATATATCTCCATTTTAGATCACCTTTTTTTTTCTTGTTTTGTGGGAATAGAATTGAATGAGCTATTATGCCAAAAAAGAGTAGAAAAATTTTAACCTCATTTTCTGTGGTAGTGTGCTCTATGGAAGGCTTTCCAGATACGATCTCCATGATAAGTATACCAAAGTTGTAAACATCACTCTTCTCGTCTAAAATTCCGGTAGATAAATATTCTGGTGCAAGATAGCTGAAACAGGCCATAAATAAGAAAGTTATAAATCAATCGAATTAAGAGGGGCTTGGGTTAAAATACTATAGCACCTGTGCTGGATCCTCCAAAATTGTAAGATGAGAACATTTTTGAAGAGTTCGAGCAACATAGATTTATAAGTTAAAGAATTGCAGAGTGTTCCAAGAAACTAACTCACCCTGACATTCCCGGAGGGGGTGTTATTGGGTGATTACTCCTTTCATCAGAATCTAAGAGATTGGTGATACCAAAATCAGAAATCTTTGGATTCCACTGCTTATCAATTAATATGCTACTTGACTTTAGGTGTTGATGTATTATTGCAGCTGGTTCAGTATCCTCATGAAGGTAAGCCAAACTGCACAAAATTAAATAAATGTGGATTCAAAAGAGAAAGAACTTAATTGTTAATTCAAAACACACCCTTTTGCAATTCCAAGCACAATGTTCATCCGTATACTCCATGTTAAGGGGCTAACTTCACTGATGCAGTCATGAAGCCACTGCCCTAGATTGCCATTGTTTACGTACTCTTCCACGATTATCCTGATCGAATAATTACAAACAAATTTGGCATTCAATGAATTAAGAATGGCTATTGAGTATATATATAGAGAGAGAGTATTTGTAGTACCTGTAGTTTCCTTCAAAACAATAACCAAGCAATTTCACCAAGTTTTTGTGTCTGAGTCCCAATAATACTTCCACCTCCTCTGTAAATTCCTTCGCTTTATTCCTGACATTCATTCAGTGTTTGAAGCGAGAATCGAATAATAAGATACAACTAAAAATTTGATCCTGCCTATATTAAGCAGGCTAAAATTTGAAGAGCTCAAGTTCTATTAATGCACTAATTGTAATTGTCTACATATTTACCTGCAACTGAGCAACCGCTTTATTGCAACTCTAGTATTGCCAAACATGATAGCATGATAAACAATGGCATAATCTCCGCAAGCAACTACGTTTTCATCAGCAAAGTCATTTGTTACTGCTTGAATCTCTATCAATCTGAATTGATAACTAGGCTTAGTTGCTCTACTAGTAGAAACTATCACTTGTTTTTCTGGGATACTTCTCATGCCCATTGGCTTCATGGACTTACGTGCTTTACGGCGGTAGGGCTGCCTGGTTATGATGACACAGAGAGTAGTGATGCAGATGAGGACGAAAAGAACAATGCAAGTGAGAATTGCAATCCATAATTTGATCCCAAAGAATGGAATTGGCTTCGAGAGCCTCTGTATGATGGCTGTAAAGTTGAGATACATTCTTACATAATGCAAAAGTGGAATGCCAAACCTTTTTAGAGAGGACGTTTTGGTTGAATAAGAGTTAGAGGGAGTTTGTGTTCAACTAAAACTCTTAACGTTTTGTAATTTAAAAGCTGTGATATTTAAGATGACAAAATTGTGGCATCCTTATGCGGCGAGAAATCTTCAAATAAAAATGGTTCATTCGCACTTATGCCTCTATTTATTGGTTCTCTTTAGTTTTAGCCCTAAAAAGTGGTGGAAAATAATCCTAATATTGAAATTTTGTATCATAATATAACACAAGTTATGTTAGTCCTACTAGAAATATGCTATGTCTTATAAGGCATAACTTAATTTACGGTAGAAGAGATAACTTCAATTTCAGAACATTATGCATTAAAAATTCATAACCACTCAAGTTATGTCTTGCAAAATATATTTTAGTTCCTACATACAAGTTAGGTCTTACAAACATTTTTAAGTTCCTACTTACAAACATATTTTAGTTCCTACGAAATTTGCACCGATAGAGGCATACGTTCAAATTAGAAGCCACAAAGGCAACTTATCTATATAGAACTTTTGTCATATAAGGGCAAAAGTTTTCTATACTTATGTCTTGCGAATAAGATACTACACAATTTTGCCTTGCAAAATTAGATCATATTTAAAAGTATTTTGGCCAATAAATTTTTATTAAATGAACAGTAGAAACAAAAATTAAAGATCACCCCAAAATAATTGATCCACACAAAAACATGATAAAAAATATAAAGACTGTAACTGTGTTTGATCAGAGAGGTATTCCCAAGTCCCAACAAAATAATCAATTTTTTCCCTAGTAAAGCTTGACGAAGGTGCCATTTCCTTTTACTTTTCAAACTGCAGTCAATGGTATTATCTTGCAAGAAATTAATCAACTATTGAAGCTTGAAGGATCAAACTAAAAATCGAATGAAAAGCTGAATAGTATACTCGACCATGAACGTCATCTTCTGTTTCTACTTGAGTTGCATTTTACTCTAAACCAAATAATAATTGAGTTGAGTATCTACAATTTGCTTCTTTTCTGGGCTTAAGGAAGTACATATACAAAAATCTGTGTACACAGTACACTCCCAAAATCTGCATGTGGCTCTCTCTCTCTATCTATCTAGACTCAAAAATCGATGCACTAACAGCATAATCCAGAATTCGCAAAAGAATAATCCACTGCAGGGATCATGAAAATGGAAATGCCGGGGGCATGCACATCTGCTTGATGTCTCCGTTGAATGGTGTCTTCAAAGGGTGCAACTTAATCTCATAAAGCTTCGGCCATAATTTTCCTGTGACTGAATAAAGAATAAATTTGGCGTAATGAATATTTCCTCATTATGGTATACTTGTTACTAAAGAACAATAGAATTTATATGACGGAGCTTACCAAAAAGACGGTCACCATCCCTATCCCATGCTATGCCATTCAGCACATCAATTTGCTGCAGAAAAACTAAGTGTTAAAGAAAATGTTCCAAAGGTCCAAGTACACATCATACTCAGAACCTAAAGCAGTTGCTATAGGACACTGACCTTTTTCAAATTGGGTAGCAATCCTTCTCTGCATAAGAAATAGAATAATGCATCATTTCACTCTAAATAGAACTTTTTCATGAAGTAATAAATTTCCAAATACTGGAATGATGCTACTAGGAAAGAGTTGATAGAAGAACCTCAGATTAGGGAGGAGAATCCATCCAAGAACTGAGCCATCTGTTCGTGATATTCTAGCTATACAGTCAGTCTGCAGAGACATTGTGTCAGAATTAACCCTACGCCACTTACGTTGTAAAAGAAATTAGTCAAATGGTCTGGGCTTCATGAATCAAACAGGAGATATTTTACAATGATGTTTACTTGGTATTGTTGTCAAACAAAAAAATCACAAAAGTTTGCTAGGACCTAAGCACAAATCACAGTTAATGCGCACTTTAGCGAAGAAAGGCATAAATACAGAAATAACTTTAAGTACAAAAGTAATTATAGATAAAAAGAGTTGGAAACAATTCAGTGAATTATAGGAAATAGAAAGCTTTGTCAATCAAGCTCAAAAATCACTTTTTTTTATAAATCAATCAATTCAAAAACCAATTTAAATACCTGATTCAGTTGTGATGATGCAGCTTTGAGTCTCCAATTCAAACTTACGGACTAGTTTTTCTTATTTTATTAACCAATTGTTTTGTTAATTAATACCTATTGTCTCGTGCAAGATGGAACCTATGGACACTCAGGCAAATGCTTAAGTGCCTTGGTTTCTAAACTGGACTACCACCTAAGAGAGTTCAGAGCCACACTCTCTTCAAGACAGCGCAAGCCATGATTGTTGAGGCTCATGCATTAGCGCTTTCGTGCACTCACTGAAGCTCTGTCTAAGTGATGTGAAGTGTTGCCTACAAGAACGCCGTGGTTTAAAGATGTCTCTTGAGTGATTCTTTTTTATAAGGATCTGAATTCTGAAGTGATTCTTTGACAACACTGAGAACTTCTATACTCGGAAAATATCCTCTATCATTTTGGTTGCTCATGTTATTAAAGAAAGCTCTTTATTAAACATAGAAATCGAAGAAACCACTAAACGGTAAATCAAAGAGCAGCAATTGATCCAAGTTCAGTGATAAGGTACATTATCCAGAACCCATATATTGAGTTCAGACAAAGCAGTCATTGTTAAGTCTTAATGACGATGCTTTGTAGCCCCATAAGTATAACAATAAGGTACCAGAAATGGACTTGCGCACAAGTACTCACACTAGCAGAACAAGAAAAATACAGATTGAGTTTCAAAAAGAATCTCAAGATGCTCTGGTTCGTAGTTAGAGAAAAGATTCTCCCTAATACCTTTCTCAGATTCACTTGTGATGTATAATAGGAAATCAATCATTCTAAAGAGGAAGTTGTGGGAGAACAAGTCCATACCATCCAAACATTCGCCCAAACTTCGTCATAAACATACTCTAGTTCATTGAGTCTGTGTACTTCATCACCTTGATAATTTACAATTTGTTTCTTAACTACTGCAACAATGAGAAAAAGAAAGCATAAGAACAAAATCATACATTCTTATATGAAGAATAAATCAACTGAATCATAATTTGACCTTCAGATGACAAAACCTTTCATAGTTTGAGGGTCAATCTGATACAGTGTAGAAGATCCATCACTCCCATAAAGGATTTTTCCATCAGTTGCCAATCCCCAACCATCGGGCATATCATGGCGAAACTTCTCAAACTGAAAAGAAATTACAAGTTTGCAAATAAGAATTCCAGAGGGGGGGGGGGGGGGGGATAAAGGAAATACCGAGTACA